>CM024727.1:31241599-31379468 GCA_014182545.1 Eucalyptus globulus
TAACTCGAGATTTGCTTCGGAAATGATGCATTCAACGCAACAAGAAAGCAACGCATTATCGGCAGATAAAAGGAAAAAGGAAAAGAAAGACCCAAACTAAGCACATTGGTGGGGCCGCTCGTTGTCTTGATCTTCGTTATACATTAAGGTTGACACGAGGATTCACGTACGGAGACGGCCGTTCGATACAAAGGTAGGCACGAATTAAAAATTGACATGAATTTTAGTAATCCGGCAAATTAGGACGCAAATATAATCGACGAAGACGTGGCCTTAGTCCGATTAAGATCCACTGCCTAACTACATCCGCTTTTGGAGGTCTCTATCATCTACTTAGATTTTTTCGTCTGCCTTGGGGCCTTATCGTGAATCATTGAATTATCTCCTTTGCTCTTGAAACTCAGTTTGATTAAGACACTTAAGGAAAAACGTGTGTGTACATTAGCCATATTATGAGATCTTCTTGGTATGAAATATCTCCTCAGAATCACGTATATATCTCATTCAATAATGCATATCCTTAATTAATATGTTATCTTCAATAGTTATCTCATAAGACTACAAATAGGCTAATGTATCTCATTATTAATATATTGAAAATTTACTAAAATTCTCAATTCTATGAAAAGAAAATAGAAGAAAACAAATGAGAATTTTTACGTGAAAACCCTTTCTAAAAAATTAGGAAAAAGAAAAATGTGCGATGCCACACTAAACAATCTTTCATTACAAAGACGAATTACAAGCTCTAAGGTTAGAAGCTTCCATGTTAACTATAGTATATTGCCCTATATATAGCAGGAGTTTAGGACAAATATAATTAATATGAAAAATTACATGTATGCGATTAGCAGCAATAAAAAGCTTTTATTGACTAAATTTAACAATATAGAATTGGTAATTGCCTAAAATAAATTTCTTCTATGCTTGAAAATTATTTTCCTCTATCAGACTTCATAATTCCATCATTTTCTGCATTCTTATTTCCATGTGTGTAGTTAGATAAAGTCCTTTGTCAGAGTTGGACAAAGCTATATTTGAATTTTCTAATCCCCTCTTGTAGAGTGGAAATATGCAATTGGGGAAGTAAATGTTGGAGATACTATTGCTTCTAATTGATATGATGAAGAGATATCTTTGGTAATCGATTGATTATCATATATTCAATATGATTCCTTGGATTGATACTATATATTGTGGAATCATTTTTTTTTCATTTATGTATATTCATACCTAGATTATCTAGGCTCTATGGGCCATAAATAGAGGCTGTACACATACATCTTTGATATGAGAAAGCAATACACCTTTCTACCCTTTTCTTCCTCCATCTAGATTTCCATCAATTTTATTTTTGTGACATGATCAAAGCCTCTCACCTAAACTAGCTTCTGCATGTCATTCTTACCTTGCAAGGAAAATGCCTAAAATCATAATATCATTCTCGCGCATCACATAACCCAAATGACTACACTTTGGATCACCATCAATATACCAGCGTGATGAAGAGAACTGCAGAAAAGGAAGGGCAATACGGCAGCTGCATTAGGTTTATCAAGTGGTGAGCATGGGCTCAGGCCGCCGATATACACCCCTTAACTTAGGACCAACCCGCATAGAATTACCCTTAATTTTTTGACCAATAAACAATCCTATGAGCCTGGAACCGAAAACTGACCGCTTAACTGTTCAATTTAGTTCTGTGTTCAACCCAAAACCAACCAAAAGGTCTACATCTCACTACTAAGCCCAATCCAGTTCTGGACCGGGTTGACATTTTTTGAACCAAACTGGTTCGGGTCCGCAGGGTTTAGGGCAAACCCAGCTTTAGTTTTTATTCTAGTTTTTTTCCTTTTATAGGGACTGACATCGGTTAGTCGGAACCCAACAACCCTTTTATACCTATGCTGTCAATAGCTTAGAACCCCGTCTAATCTCCTTATAACTCTCGAGATGAGAGAACCATTCTGTTTGGTCTTGAGAGCTCCGGCAAGCATGTCATGAAGGAAAAGGATGGTTTTATTGATGGCACCATATCAATTCAAAGCTGCCTGACGCAGCTGAAACTGGCATCGACCTTCGGAAGTGCAACTACAACTATTTGGACTTGGTCGACAACTGCATTGAAAAAATCCCAAGGTGCCGTTGGTTTTCCTTAGATCGAAGATGCAAGACAGAATGGGAGAACATTTGAGAGAAGTACGATAAACTCAATAAAGCCAAAAAAATTATACCTAACTCGGCCCTCTTAGAGCTCAAACAGGGCAACCTTTCGATAGCCTTCGTTTTCAACTGGTTGTCAGCGATTTGAAATTAACTATAGATGACCGAAGAAAAAGCTAAAGGCCCCGAAGTAACCCTAGCACAATTTCGAGAAATCAAAGAACGGGAGTATGTAACGAGGTTTTTGGCTCATATTAAATGAAACGTTCTCATCTTTTGAAGCCAGGATCCAATTTCCGCTCAGAAAATTTATCAGCTCACTATGCAAGAGGAATCCCCAGCGATCGCTTCGGCAGAGTATTTGAAGGCCAACAACTGTGTTGTTCTTGCAGCAGAGTGACGCTAGGCAGCGTAGCGCTGTGGCCAAGTCTGGCAATGGACGCTTCACTGCTTTCGCACGAAGCGAGGGTTCCTGCGAGGGAAAGACGATGGCTCATTTTTTAGAATGAATGGCCACGGATTTAATCGTGCAGTTTCAATGTGATAGTCCAGGATGCACGAGATCTTTATTTCAGATGAGCGGCCATGATTCAAACGTGGGATTAGATGGTCCAGGAATTGCATCGCGATCTCGATGACTCCTCTTCATCCTAGCCGCACCTAAATCGGATGGCGCATCTCACAACACGTCAGCCTTTGCGTGGAAAACATCCAAGGGCTGAGATTCCGCCACGTCGTCCAAATTAAATGGCCAAAATTCCAACAAAAGCAAAGGTAAATTTTGTGATTATAATAAATGCCCTTATCATACAAAGGAAAATTGTTGGAAATTACACTGAAAGCAACATAAAAGGAAAGGAGGGAACACAATATTTTCATTTGCAACAAATGCTAAGGTCAACAGCCTATTAATTAGAATCAATTTGGACAAATTATGAGAATTTTGAATCAACTAGAATCCAAGACAAGTTAGCTAGCCATGTGGGTGTATCCTATTGCCTAATGAACTCTATTTCAACTAAGGCATGAATTATCGATTCAAACGCTAATGATCACATAGTTTACGATGCATGTTTTTCTCTTCCATTTTCGTATACTCACTCATAATTAGGGTGTTAGAATCTCTTAACCGAAACCGAAATCGATACCAAACCAAATCGACCGTTATTTCATGCAATTTCAATTTAGTTCGAGATAACCAAATGTAAACCTTCTTTTCTTCAATGCGGTCCGGTTTTCGCCCGTTAATCAAACCGAAATTCTCACAAAACTTAAACCCCAACTTAAAATATCTCTTCTTTCTCACCATTTATTTAGTTCAATTTCAATAAGCAAGGCAAAAATAGAAAACTAAAAAACCGAATCGATAAATTGTCTGTTCGTATTCCGCCTGCGTGAATTTGGTTCGGTTGAGTTTTAAAACAACTGACACACCTACTCATAAATACTTCGATTGGCCTAGGATGGAAGTGACACAAGCCATTACTAAGATCGGAAATATCCAACTCAATCTATCTATATTTAAAAAAAAAATGTCCTCTATCCTTGATTTTCAATTCAATCTCATTTCGATTTCACTTCAATGAAGATAAATCACTTTTTTTTTTTAAATTTTTGATCTATGTTTCTTTCAAAAAAGCTTTTTTTTTTTTTATTAGGAAGTGATGGTTTCGGTAAAAATCGTGATGGGTTTTTTATTTTGGGCCACAAATATTGATTCTTTTTTTCTTTGAATAAGGCTGACCCCATGTAATGCAAATATCAAAAATAATATTTTATTGCCCCATCAACAATTTGGACATAGTGCTTTGTTTCCTCACTCCCAGCTGCTTTAGACTCTATGTCCATTGACCATAATCATGACTACCTTTCCCTCGAAGCACATTACGTACAAATGATGCATTTTCTCTCTTGCACATAGATATTTGGGGACCATATCAAACACCACATCATGATGGGTCTTTTTTTTGTCATAATTGTAGATGATTAGCCACGCTCCCAATCTCTAAGACGCACCCATCCCTCACCTCTGACCGATTAAATGACGTCACCAGGATCACGGGCACGACTCTGTCTTTTAATACGCATGTGAAGAATATAAACAATCCACGATAATAAAATAATGAGATAGGAAAGTAGAACTCCAAATTTACACACTTTAAAAGCAACCACACTTTTACATACATTGCAAATCATAGTGCAAATATATACAAGGCGAATTGTTAAGTTAGGGTTTTAAAAACCACCAATTCATAAAACAAAGTTTGCATAAAGCAATCAACTTCTAAAAAGAGAGTTGTCATGACTAACTAGTCAGACAGGACACAATCTTTTAGGCTTCATCTTCTACTTCAGACCTCGGGTCCTTCACCAACGCCATCTAAGGACTTGAAAATGATTATACAATAAGCGGGTGAGACAACGTCTTAGCAAGTTTTACCTCCTAAGACCCGATTAGGAAGCTAATACACTTTGGGAGGCTGCCAAGTTGACAACACAAAGTTTCGTGAGGGCTTACCTTGACCTCACCTTCCTTCCGCAAATCGCATATATCATATATACATGAACCATCAACTCACATCATCGATCAATTCATTGATCAATCGACTTTAGTCGATTACATGTCAATCCGACTATTTTCTTGGCTGCTCATCTCATACTATCTATAAAATCCGTTCATATCACGACTACTCACCGGGAGCTAATAACATATAGCTACCAAACATGAGATGATCGTGGTATGCTAACTCTCTGGCTTTTCGAGTGACATATCGCCCGTAGGCCGATGAGCCATAGCATAGCGGAGTGCTCAATCTAAGTTGATAAGATATTGCTCTATGTTAAGCTGCCATATTGCCCGTAGGTTGATATAGTATATCGACATATTCAATCAAAACTAATAAAGTATACTACTCTCTGCTAAGCTGATATATTGTCCGTAGGTGGATATAGTATACGTGTATACTGCTCTTTCTTCTGCTAACATATCGCTCGTAGTCGATATAAGATACCATCCCAATTATACAACCAATTACATTTTTTTATCATTCTCGATAAAATAGCCGTATGTTGGCACACGGTTTTTTAGCCAAAATATCATAATTTCACTTTTTGAACAACCCACCAGTTTCAACAGCCCATTACATATTTTTGGCACTGTAAACTGACGCCCGGTAATTTTCTCATTAATTACCAAAATTTATTAATTTAGGAATAAAATCCTAAAATTGGAATTAAATCAATTCAGCACAATTTAGCACTTAAATAAATAAATAGACTGCACCACAATAATTAGTATAAAATTTCGGTCGTCAACTATTCTAGCCTATTTCCGGAAAATAATTAATTAATTAAATAATTACAGAAATTATAGGCTTATAATGCATAATTGGAAGCCAAACAAACCCAAAACTTACCGAGACTTGTTCAATAAATATTAGGACCTATTTCCTTGCTTAACTACACTAATTATTTGCTTAACATGCATCAATAAGTCTCTAATTTAATTACTCTAATATAATCTATCAACATAATTGTATTTAATTAAATCTAATCAACCCCAAGATCATCGGTATAATAAAGATTAGTGAGTAAAACTCATTTGTGCAAAACGCACCGGAACACCGCGATGGCAGCCGAACTTGAGCTCGTGAGCGACACCAACGGGCTTAGACCGGGCTAAACTTGGCCCAAAATCTCAGCCAAATCTGAGATTTGTTTTTGAATTGAAAAGTTGGACCTGAAGCAGGCTTCAAAATGCGGGCTGCTGGGCTTCTCTGAATTGGGCCGAAACCTGGGCTTGCTGGACTCAACGGGCTGGAAGACTGTTGGACTGGGCTTGCTGGTCTTGCGTTGGAAGAAGTGGGCCAAAGCAGCAAAGAGAGAAACTGCTGGGCCCGTGAGACTGGAGGCTGCTGGGCCGAATTGTTGCAATGAAGATGGGCTGGAAATGTTGCGTGGACTGAGCTGGGATTTGGGCTGCAGGGCTTTGAGATGGGCTGAATTTGTGCGGGCCGTGGGCATTGAGGTGAAGCGGCAGCGAAGTGGAGAGGCAGAGAACGTGGGCTGGGCCGTGCGTTGGTGGAGCAGCAGGCCTGAGGGGCTTGCGGTGTCAACGTGAAGGAGGAGCTTGCTGGTTCGTTGACCGTGTGCTGGCGTCGAGAGAAGCAGACGGAGAAGCGGCTTCGGTGGATGATGAGATCGATGGAGCTACAGGCGTGGCGCACGGAGAAGCTTCAAGGTCAACGATGGGGGCTTCGCTTGAACTTTAGTTGACCCGGACATGGCAGCTTGAAGAGAAAAACTCGGTGGGGAGCTGGGCGCTGATCTTCATGGCAGAGGAGCAGTAGGCGCGAGGGGGAGAGGCGGTTGGCGCCGGGGACGGCAGAGCTTCGGGCAGCTTGCTGGCGTGAAAGAAAAGGCGAGCTGCCTTCGTGAGTGGAGGAGACCCTGACCAAGAGCTGCCAAATTTCGAATGAGAGCTGCGGTCGTTTACGGAAATGGAAGAAAAGTAAGAACGGATAAGGGCGGTGGAAATTGGCGTGCAGAGGAAGATTGGTGAGGGGGAAGAAAGGTCAATTAACAAATATCTAAAACCATCATTAGAGTGTCCAATTAGTCTTCAAGTTTATCCACTTTTTCCCCTAATATTTTCTTGCCTCTTAATCCACAAATAAACCAATTTAATGCCAATTGTTGCACCCCATGCCTAGTCCGAATTTCTTCAATTTTTTGACCTCAATTTCTTCCACAATCTCTCAATTTTGATATCCAATTTTATTGTAGAAAAAGCCCATACAATTTCCACACTTTCCCTGCATCAAGTAACCCGGTCTGAAAATAAAAATTCCCTTCAATTTAGCCCATCCAGATTTCCGTTCGTTTTTTGAATCGTCCGAAGAGATTTCCCGTAAAAATCCCGAACTCGATGGAATTTCTTTTAAAGACAAGACGACGTCCTATAAATGAACCATGACATGCTCGAATATTCGATTCCCAAAACCGAATTCAATTTGGTGGTTAAAATCGACCGAACATGATTTTTGTCCAATCCGACCTATTAAGTAGCTTTTAGGGATTTTACCGCGGTTATATCCCTTAACGGATTTACCCAATAAATTTGCTAACTCATAAGTGATCAGCTCAGAGAAAAAGGACCATAGGCGTATTGACGAAATGTCTATTTCATTTTATCGGGATGGGTCGAAAATTCAGGATGTCACAATTATACACATGCAACTCGGGTGTTTCTCATGCAATCTAAGACCCAAATCCTTTCCCATTGTACGAATTTTCTTATATTGATTAAATATCAGTTTCATAAATCTGTTCAACGTGTTCACATAGATAATGCTCGTGAATTTTTTAACCATGAATGTTTCTCACTCTTCACCTTTAATGGCATCCTTCATAAAAGTTCATGTGTATACACTCCTCAACAAAATGGGATCATAAAAAAGAAATGTCATCACCTCTTAGATGTTGCTCGTGTACTCTCAAACACTAAGCTTCCATTCCTAAAATATTGGGTGCGTTTGGGAAGTCTTTGGGGGAAAGGTCTTTAGGAAAATGCAAACACCTTTGAGTTAAAGGTATTTTCCCAAATGCAAAGTGTGTTTGATAAATTATACTTTGAAAGCCCATTTGAAGTACCTTTGAGAAAAATGGTGTTTGGGGGAATTATATTTACAAAGGGCTTTGGTGATAAAAAAAAATTATCTAAAAAAAAAAGACTGCCAGGGGCAGGTGGCTGCCGGATGTCCACTGAAGACCTTTGGCGAGGGTCGCCGGACGTCGGGTGACCACTGAAGACCACCAGCGAGGGTCTGACGTTGGGCGACCACCGAAGACCACGCGAGGGTCCCCGATGTCGGGCGACCATTGAAGACCACAGGGAGGGTCGCGCACGTCGGGCGACCACCAAGACCATCGGCGAGGGTCGCCGGACATCGGGTGACCCCGCCGCGACCCCATTCAGGGCGGCCAGGTCCCCGCGACCCGCAACCCCGATCCGGGTCGCGGCGGGGTCACGCGACCTCGCCGCCCGGATCGGGTCGCGGTGAGGTCGCGCAACCTCCGACGACCGCCGCGACCAAGATCTGGGGCGGTGAGGTTGTGGGAGGACCTCGCCGCCCTCGACTGGGTCGCGGCGAGGTCGGCGAGCCAAACCTGCCGCGACCCACAACGATCGCCGCGACCCAGACAGGGCGGCAGTTGCACCACTCCTCGGCGACGGTCGCCTGGGCCACCGCGACCATGCCTAGCCGTCGACGGTCGCTCACAGCTTCGAGGAACACGTCGTCGGCCTTCAACGGAGAAGAAGATGAACACCATGACGAGGGCAAAACCTGAAAAATCAAGAGTAGCTGAAGACAATTTTGAAGAAAAAAAAAGTGAAATGTCACTTGTATGCCAAGAAAGCTGAAGCCCAAGGCACCCCCTTCACCTGCCTTGGCTTTTAGCCTTGAGAAGGCCAGCTTTGGCCTAATGAAAATTTTTAAATTGTTCCCAAACACCTCAACTTTAGCCCAAGTATCTTTAGAAGCCCAAAGTCCTTTGCAAAGTTGATTCCAAACGCACCCATTCTGGGGTGACTGTGTGATCACGACAGCCTACCTAATCAATTGAATACCTACTCGGATCCTAGATGGATGAACGTCTTTTGAGCTACTCTTAGGCCAAAAAAAAAAAAAAAAAAAAAAAAAAACCTAATACCTAACACGTTCGTGTTTTTTGACGCTTATGTTATGTATCTACTGTGGGCTCTTGGGACAAATTGGGTATTTGTGCCTCAAATGCATATTTATGGGATGCCCTAATCTTCAGAAAAGATATTTGGTTTTGAATTCATCGATTGGGCGATTTTTTGTTAATGAAGATGTTATTTTTCATGAAGATGTTTTCCCTTTTCAAGATGAAAAAATCTTGAAAGAAACTGTGGAGAAATTACCCATCGTCAACCATTATTTTCTTGAGTGAGGAAGACTATCACCTTCGCAGCTGTTTATTGTTCCTCAAGTCACACCTCCTGTAGCTAACATTCATCTCAGTTCACCACTGAAGATAAATAGAGAGATGCCGACGTTATTCTCTGAGGACCCTATGGTTTCTTCTACAAATTCATCGGGCCGTTCTTCCTCATGAGCCCATTAACAATATCAGTTTAATCTAGCTCCTCCTCGAAGTTTAAGATGTGCAACACGACCACCCACATGGACGAAGGACTATTGCTTTAAACTCATCTAGTACACATTATCCCATCTCCTCTTATGTTAGCTATGTTCGTCTATCACCAAAACGGATGTGTTGCTATAGTAAATTATATGAAAAACATGAGCCGTCCTTGTACAATGATGCTGTCAAGGAGTCTCCTTAGAAACAAGCCATTGTGGATGAATTGAGAGCACTAATGGAGAATAAAACCTAGGATTTCATTTTTTTACCACCACATTGGCAACCTATTGGGTGTTAATGGGCGTATAAAATCAAATATAAGGCAGATGGTTCCATTGAACATTATAAGGCAAGACTCGTAGCTAAGTGATTTACATAGCGGGAATGTTTTGATTATTAGGAGATTTTTTCTCCAGTAGCAAAGGAAGTTATTGTTCGTTCTTTTCTCTCTGTTGTTGCTCTTCGTAATTAGCCTTTGCATCAAATGGATGCTCACAATGTTTTTCTCCACGGAGATTTAGAAGAGAAAATTTATGTGGATCTTCCACTAGATTTATGCAATCAGAGAGAGAATTGAGTATGTTGTTTGTGAAAATCCCTATATGAACTCAAACGAGCTTCCCATCAATGGTATCCCAAATTTACCGCTGCATTCACAATGGCAGAATTCAAGCAGTCAAACACACAACTATGGCCTATTCACTTGGAACCGAGGGACATCATCCATTTATTTATTAAAATATGTTGATGATATACTGATCGTGGAGAATGATGACTCTGTCATCACAAAGTTTAAGAAATACTTGCATTCGACTTTTCACATTAAAGATTTAGGATCTCACAAATATTTTCTTGAGATGGAAATCACACAATCAGATAAAGGAATTAGCCTCAATCAACACGAATTGGTCATGGAGATTATCTCGGAGATAGGACTATTAGGTTCCAAACTAGCAATCATCCCAATTGAGCAAATTGCCAAGTTGACAATGTTAGAATATGACAAAGAATTGTCACCACTGAATTAGGATCCTTTACTCAATGACCCCTCTGTATATCAGGGACTTGTTGGGAAACTCAATTATCTCACCATGACTAAACCCGACATATGCTACTCAATAGAAATTCTCAGTAAATTCATGCATGGCCCGAAATAGTCCCACGTGAATGTAGTGTTGAAAGTGGTAAAGCATTTAAAAGGATATCCGAGATTGGGAATACTATTGTTCCAAGATAACAACATGGACCTGACAGCATATTGTGACACGGATTATGTCATTTGTCCTACGAGTAGAAAATCTATTACAGAATTTTGTGTCAAACTGGAAAACTCATTGCTCTCATGGAAAATAAAGAAACAATCAATTGTTCCGTTACCGTCAGCTAAAGCAGAATATTGAGCAATGGTGAAAACTAGTTGTGAAATTGTCTAGATAAGAGGATTGCTTCAACTCACAGTAAATGCATTTTTTTTTATATTATAAAACAACGAAGCATATAGAAATCGATTGTCATTTCATCAAAGACAAAATCCAGGATAGAGTGATTAAGACAAAGGGAATAAGAACAACAGAGTGGCCTGCAAAAATCTTCACCAAACCTTTGTGTCAAAGGCAACATGTGTATCTACTAGCAAGCTAGGCGTCCTTAATGTGTATAGACCACCAACTTGAGGGGAGTGTCGGAGATACTATTACATTGATTGATATGATGAGGATATCGTTGGCACTAATTAATATAATATATTCAATATGGTTGTACACATACATCTTTGATATGAGAAAGCAATACACCTTTCTACCCCTTTCTTCTTCCATCTAGCTTTCCATCAATTTTATTTTATGACAACAAATAAGGGCTTGGAAAAATTTGAACTTAAGACCTTCACTCTAATACTATGTGAGACTTTATGAGTCGACTACTAACTATTCTAAAAACCTAAATTATTAGATGAAAACATGATTTAATATTATATTTTAACACGTGAAACTTGAAACTTGATATTAGGTTACTTGATTACACACGCATGTTATGTTGCAACACAGCCTTACCACCAAGACCAATGGCCCACGAATTAACCACATGTGATCATACAAATTCCAAGATTGATCGGGGCACCCATTCATCATTGATCACCTAACAATAAATTATCAATTCTCCAAACAGTTAGAACTCAATTGCAAAGGTCAGACGATAATGGTGGTCCATTTACACACTCCATGTCACGATTTCCGAGCACTTATTTCGGGACCGCACATCTCTATTGGTTAAGGAGATGCTTGATGTCAGATCTAACTTATACTTTCTACCCTCATGTCATTTCCCTGTCACAATGGAATATGAATTTCGACACTCGTTAGTTTCTCTCTTATATCATTTTCCCTTCATTTCAAAGAAGTGCTTTGTTAAAGGCCTATTGCTTTTGACTCGGGAGAGTACACGATTCCAAAGTACAAATGGATGGTGCTAATCCGAACTTCATTCGACGTCGAATTGTAATGTGTGACCAGCGTTGGCTGATAGATCACATCAAGGTGTTGCTGTTCTGAAAAAGATGTCCTCGTAATGGATTTGTGACAAGTGGATTACTTCAATCATCGACGTTCCTCGCACCCACGGTTGCTTCAAAAGTTAAAACCCTTTTCCGCAATCGACGACTCCTCCATTAATTTGTACAATGATACTACTCCCAATCAAAACATTTACGCAAACATATGTTAGAGGGGAAAAATTGTTTAAAAGGACCTAAACCTATTATATTTTGATCAATTCAGTTTTAAACTTTTTAATTTTATCAATATTTTTTGAGTCTAGACAGTTTTGCTAATTGTTATAAACAAATTGACAATTTGTCAATTGAGTCTCAAACTTTCTGATGATTAGCTAATTGAGTTTATTTAGCCAATTTTCCATATGTGCTAGTACTAAAATAGACAAATCTTACCTTTACCCCCAAAAAAAAAAAGACATTTTTTTGTATATTTTTCTTTTTTTTAAAGTGGACAACTCTTTTTACTTTTGATAATTTACCAATTAAGTCCGTTCAGAAATGGCAACCCTCACTCAAATTTGGCGAGGGCCTTGGCCCTCACCTGAAGTTGGCAAGGTAATGGCCTTGAGTGAAGCCATCATGGTGGGTGATGGTTGCTGCTGACTCTTGCCAGCATTGGAAAAGGCAAATAATTAAATTAGTTAAATTATAATAAATTTATAATTTTTTGAATAATTTTCTCCGCTATGGAGAGGTCACATAAATATCTAAAGCCAAATAGCAGAACCAATGATTACATAATTGTCGGATCATCGTTCGAGACTCTTATCAGCTCTTATCCCATCAAGTGGCCATTTCATATTATAATTGCACATTGAACCTCGAGCCGAGCCTACCCACGTTGAGATCTCTCCAGCTTTTTGGCGCACGAAACTTCAAATGCAAATTCCATCAAAACGAATCTGGGAGAAGAGTTTATATGTCAAGGGTACACTACTACATGTTCTCGTATAAGATGCATGTTACAAACGCATGCAATCCGCGATAAGATTAATGCTGACATCACGGTCAAGGAGGGCAACTCCTTTTCGGTGATAGAGCGCAATAATACCATTAAATAATGCTTTTGATTAGCCATACGAAGCGATATAAAGAACCCAAATGATCCGCCACTCAGAGCGAAAAAGGGAGGCGCAAATCGATCCGAAACCACCTGTCTTCCATTTTTTATGGGAGGAAGATGGGTGGGGATGACAAGACGTCACTCCCGGGACGGAGGGATCAAAGGTTATCCTCTTGACGTCTGTACGATTGTTAAAACTGCGCAAATGGAGATCTAGCTGTGACCCTGACTCATCCCAGTCCTTCGACATTAAGAGGATACGTCGATCCACCTGAGATCTTGATAGATTGTACCAGGCTCTCTTGAATTCAATAAGCTAATGCACGAGACATATCCTAATAACCAATATACAATAATGTAAAATTGCTACTAGAATATAGCTTCTTGGTGTGAATAAGTATTAGAAGAAATTTTCTCCACCATTATCTAATGTGTAGAGTTAAATTTTTCTTTGTAGCGAATTTAGCATTACTTACTTAAGATAAAATATATAATTTTTAATTGTCTTTTCAATATATACTAAGTTCAGTATGCTAACATTGCAAATTCTTTTTTTTTTTTTTTTACCACTTCATCTTGATTTATTACTGGAATAAATATACTAAAAGTCCTAAAATTTATTACAAAAGTACAGTCAAATCTTAAATTTTTTTAAAAAGTATAATCAACGGAATGACTTAATTGGATCAATGTGACAAGTTGTAAGACTTGCAAAGCACTTATCTCTTTATTATTTTGACTAGATAAATCATTATTTTCTTGATGGCTAGATGATTGTATAAAATGTCGTAAATTATTTTTTTTTCTATTACTTTTCACTCAAGTAGAAACGTAGGCAACACCCTATTTAGTTTAACATTCTGTAAGTATCTAAGATTTCTATGTGATTGAAGACATATCTGTATATAACATCATTATATAATTAATGTGGATGAGGACGTGTATAAATAAAATCAATATATAATTTGTGATGACCTAGACTCAAGGTAGTACGGAGGGACGGACTAAGATTGCCTCGGTAGTACGCGAGCGAGGCTAAGCGAATGTTTCCTATCCCACATTGCTTAAGGGGAGTTCTAAGCTAGTTGATAAGGCTTGTGTCCCTCTGACTGTACATACACGTTTTCTTGAAGTAGTATGAGCTGTCCTAACAAAAACAAAATCGTGAAAATTTAATGTCCAAAGGGACAATATGTGTATAGTGACAGCCCAAGGTCCTTATAAGTGGTATTAGAGCCGACTCTCGCAACGTGTAGGGCCACAACAAGGGTGTTGTGCCATAGAAATGGAGAATATGACAACCCAGACTCGGGACAGTATGGAGGGATGGATTAAGATTGCCTTGACAATACGCAGGCGAGGCAAAGCGCATGTCTCCTCTCTCACATCGTTTAGAGAAGAGTCCTGGACTAGTTGATAAGGCTCGGAGCTGTTTCGAGACGAATAAAATCGTAAGTATTTAGTGTCTAAAGCGAACAATACGTATACAATGACGCACACAAGGTCCTTACATAATCAATCTCATGCAATAAAACAATGATAATAAAAAAGGAAAATACAATTTCATACATGTCGGATGAGAGTAACAAAACATGCAATGCTAAATGTTACGTTATTGACCACAACAAGAGTAATTTGAACTCATTACTTGCCTATTTGCAGATTTCACTTTACTATAATTTCTAATTAAAATTAAGTTTGTGACAAATTTCGTTGTTGTTATTGTTATTCTCCTATATATATTTATTGCATATGCATATTTCATAGTATTTGAATAAGAATTTTGGCGAAGAGGTCGTGACCTCCTGTGATTACCTTTCTACGAATAGTTATTATATGGTCTACAAAACTATAGAGATATATCGTTCCACATGATCTATATAGAGCATGCAACAACTCCCCCCTTCCTAGAGTTTCCACCAAACAAGCGAAAAAAGAGAGGAAAGATGAATTAAAGGCATGGATAACACTCAAGAATTACTAATGCAAAATTCACTTACTTTACAACAAGGTTGTGTGTGATTAGGTTACTCTAATAGAGTGTTTTTACACGCACTTTGCCAAGTTTTATGCCCTCTTATATAGAAACATATGTTGATTAGTGACTTCTGTTGTCCCTTCATTTCTTCCTTTCACATTATTAGCCCAATACATCGCCATAGGTATATCAAATTAATATTTGTAATGGTAAGCTATCTAAGAATGTGATATATGGAATTGATATATTAGATAACATAACAGATTGCAAGTATGCATTTAAATAAATGGGTCACGGTCGATAAATATAATGTCGCATCATTTTATATATCAATTACGTGAATCGATTTTAGTATACTTAGCACATAAAAATCCTTCAACAGGAGTGGTCACGTGATCAAGCCGAGGTGGAAATATTTGGCAGCGAAGTACACGTGACCTCGACTCGAGTCCTGTAAAGTGTCGAATATAGAATTATGCCACGATAAGGTGCTGGCGTTATGTACGGGCGCGCGATCACCCACTGCGCCATGACACCAGCAATTATTAGATGATCATTATCTCCATTTACAATATTAAAAGATATCATGTCCATCAACATAATCGACACTTTAAATGATTCATATCTATTACTCCACTTCATCAACATAAAAATTATCCAAAATATCTTAAATTTATTAAACGACGGTGAATTCATTTCTAAATTTATCAATTTTGATTAATATAGCCATAAATCTTTTGACAATTTTCAATTAGTTAATCCGGTCAATTTAAACTAAATATCGCTGACAAAATGGTCCGTTTAATGCCAAGCCGATAGCTAATGCGAACAATCTTATACGAAATGACATCACTTTGCATTGAGTCAAGAATTTCTAAATTTTCTTTTCTTTTCTTTTCTTTTCTTTTGTTTTTGCTTTTTTTTTTCCTATGCTATTGTTCATCTTTTTCCTCTACCGGTCACAAGTGAGCATCATAGCCCTTGCCAAATCTAGGCAAAGCTACTGGCCATAAGCTATGGTAATCCTAGCCAAATTTGGCAAGGCCATGATGCCCTCGCAAGGGGTGGCTAACGCAAGGGTTGCCCTCGCTTGTGACCAACGGCCTTCGTAAACCATTGCCAAGGCTTCGATAACCGGCAAACAAAAAGATGAACAGTGCAATAAGAAAAAAAAAGAGACAATTAGAGAACTCATAAAAAGAAATATTGCAAAAAGACATCGTGTCATTTAAAATCGCCCACATCAATCACCAGCTATACTACATAAGACATTTGGTGCTGACTAGATTGTCATATTAGCAATTTCCTCTTTAAATTGACCTAATAAATTACATAAAATCGTCAAAAGGTTTAGGACTACATTCGACAAATTGAAAAGTTTAGGACTTGATTGGCGGCCATACAATAGGTTTTATGATATTTTGGACAACTCTCTCTTTAATCAACAACTATCACAAATTATATATTCTAGCATAACTTTTGCCTTCCATCTCATCTATAAATTGCAAGGCCAATGGGAGCACAATTTCCACAACATAGCCTTATTTGTTTTCAGCTTCGAAATCTTCCATTTGGATATCTTCAGTTTCTAAGAGGAAGAGAGTGGGACAATGGCCATCTTCACGACTGACAATCCGTGGGTGCTCATTTTTGGTGTCCTAGGTACTTTACACACTTTATCCAACTGTTTTCTAGCTACTATTGAACAACAACCAATGACTTTGTTATGATGCGTTTGTCCACATTTGGATGATTCTTGTGTAGGTAATATCATATCCATCGTGGTCTTTTTGGCCCCAGTGTAAGTTTTAACTCTCTCACTCCGTGCACACTGACAAATATAAGTTTAGGACTTATTTTATCTCCTTTGGCAGGCCAACCTTTTGGAGGATATGCAGGAGGAAGTCGACTGAAGGGTTTGAATCGGTTCCGTACGTGGTTTCTTTGTTCAGCGCCATGCTTTGGCTGTACTATGCATCCCTCAAGTCCGAGTCCAACGCTTTCCTGCTCATCACGGTCAACTCGGTTGGATGCGTCATAGAGACCATCTACGTTGCTCTCTACATTGCTTATGCTCCTAAAAGGCCAGGGTAAGTAGCTACAGCGTTTGTTCGCGAGGAACACGCCTCATGTATTCTAATTGTTGGAGACTGGATGCAGATGCTGACGCTGAGGCTGCTTTTGCTGAATTTCGGAGGGTATTGTTCCATTCTTCTTCTGTCCCACTTCTTAGCAAAGGGATCGGCGAGGGTCCAACTTGTTGGGTGGATTTGCGTTGCGCTCTCCGTTGCAGTCTTTGCTGCTCCTCTAAGCGTCATTGTAATTTACTTCTATGTGACTCCTTTCCTTTTTTTCTGCATGAGAACGCTTGGCTTGCATATTAATGTGCGACACAAGTTGATCACAACATGCATTTGGGTTTCGACATACGTGTGAGTTTATATATATGTGTGCAGAGAATGGTGATACGCACCAAGAGCGTGGAGTTCATGCCCTTCTCTTTATCATTGTTCCTCATGCTCAGCGCTGTGACATGGCTCTTATATGGCCTATTCCTCAAGGACTTGTATGTCGCGGTATGCATTGTTCATCCATTTGTTAAAATCAAAATGGCGAGGTGTGGCAATATTATCTTCGTTCCCCTAAATGAACGATATTAACATGTGTACGTGTTTGTATAGTGTCCAAACGTGTTAGGAGTCACCTTTGGAGTGCTTCAGATGGCACTGCATGCCATATACAGGAAGGGGAATACTATTGTGATGGAGGAGGAGAATAATGATGCCAGTGTTGGGATGCAGAGCTCTGATATACAAAGTTGCAATGGGCATGCCATTGCCTCCCACATCGATACCAACGTCTTTGACGAGGACAAAGAGAAGTGCGAGAGAAGCTTCATCATCCTTATTGAAGCTCCTGATAAAGGACCAGTGGCCACTCCATCTGAAGTTTGACAGGCGTCTGAGTTACTCATATGCCTGATCAGGCTCTTTTTTTTCCCAGCAGCTAGCCAGCAGCTCCTAGCTAGCTTGCTCGTTGCTTCTGCTATGTAATATGTAAATGGAAGAGTCCGTGGGCGTGTGGGTGCTTGTGGGGGTGGAGTCTTGTTTGTGAATGTTGAACTTATTTTTTCCTGATGGTACAGTTATCAGACGCATTACTCTTTGCGAAGCAGATTCAGATACGCACCGTTCTTTGCTGATTGATTAATATCATCTACTTACCAGATCAGGTGGTCTGTCCACTCATGAAACATTTACGTTCCCTTCAAATCCAGCTATTTAGGATCATAAGCTATGATCTGAGACACTTTGGGAGACCTTTTTACGTTCATTTAGTAAATTTGCCTCTTTATCGGAATATAACTGGGTCACGTAATGCATGCCCTGAGATGACTTTTAAAGTTCTTACTCTGTGATCCCAATTTATGAGAAGTTTGCTCAGGTGGGTAATACCATTAGGCCCAGATTCAACCGGACCGTCAACCCGGTTACTACACAAACACACCATACATAGATACCTAATACCCACGTGAGAGATCAGAGGAACCCCTAAAGGAAAGTAAACAGAAAGTAGTTCCTCAATCAGACTGCCAATAAAAGAATTGAGCCACAGCAAAATGTTTCTCCTGTCAAACGGGACCAACAGTTGATTCTCATCCTACAAACATGAAGGACTTTAACGAGAGCAATTTCACCGATGAGGAAGCTCTTTTCTCTACAACCTATGAGCATACACTCGGCATTGGAATACACTATTTGAAACAATTTTTGCAGGCTTGCAATCGTCTCTCACAGTATCAGATTCTTCCAAGGCTCTTTGGAAAAGTAAACAGCTGCATAACTGTGAACTTGCTATATTTTTCAAGCAAATTTAGAGAACAGCCTCGAGATGAAAAATTGGATTGTTCTTAGGCTAGCCAAGGGATGCCCAATCTGGAAGAATCACAATAGGTGTACTCGTAATTGTGTGGTTAGAAAGAGAAATATCCGCAGGAATACAACAACGTATTGGTCCCGAATACGCCGGTCCTTTGGGAATTCTTCAAGCTTTAGCAGATGGGACAAAACTTATTTTCAAAGAGAATCTTTTCCATCTTACTGGATCCTGGATCAGTTCAAAACCTTGTTTGAATTCTTAGTGAGAAAAAAATGAAATGAATTCAGAGTTATATTCTATTCCCTTCAGTGATAATAGCTAAAAATATAGCCCGTATATTATTATTTCAATTTCCCGAGTGGTCTGAGGACTTAAAAGATTGGGCACTCATAGATCCATTCGGGTCCAGAATATTGTATGTAGTGTAGCCACAGTCCCTCCTCATTCCCATCATATCTGCATTTTGTAGAAACTCAGAAATTAAATCTTAGGTTTTCTATTGTCCGGCATGCAGGCAAGGGTGTGCAGGCAAGAATATGTGCAAAGACAAGTGCCCAAGATGAGAAAGAGGAGGGGAATACTCACCCTTTTGGAGCTAAATTTGGACAATTCGTGCACATAGGGTCAGTACTAAATTCAATGCAAGGCTCCTCTTCCTTTTCGTTCTGCCCAATATCAGAAACACTGGATTCTGATGACAAACCAGCAGCTTTATCAGCAACCATTCCTTCAGCTGAATGACTGGTCCTTTGTTCAGAAAGGTAAATCATGTCATCGCAATTGGATGGCCACTAAACTGCAAATGGACGTGTATCTGCATATAAAGAGCAGGGTTGAAAGAAGAAACTACTGCAAGTACTAGCATTTATCAAATAAACCTCACAAATAAAAAGGTATAAAAAACAGGCTGACCTAGCCAAATGCAGAGAGGTATATAATAAGCAGGATCCGAAAGTATCTTACAAAATGAGCAAGACAGGGTTTATGAAGGGACAAGAGTGCAGAAAAAGAAAGCTCACCTAACTCACAAAGTCAACAGTAAATACAATGTGCTTCATGTATGTGTGGGTACATCTATGCATGCAATGGATCTTGGCTATGCTAAGCCAAAACTACCAAGGAAGGTTCACTGCTTAGGGAATAGATTAAAGAAGCATCAGACTCTCAACATTATGTTTGCATCCTTTAGCATCATATTGCCTTACCTGATGAAGTTCTTCCAGTGACTGGTTCACAGAGAACAAAGCTATGAATTCCATTGGTGCTGATCCTTGTGAACTATGTACAAGCGGCCCTTCCTTTCAAGAGGGCAGTATCACAAGTAGGGTCACCTGCCTGTACAAAGAGGTGACAATGATCAGATCAGTGGCATTAAGCACATTCTTACATTCACTGCCAATGCTCTAATGTACTGGTTGAAATTAAGATATGACCATGAAACAGTCAGGACAGATGCATTTTATATGTAGAAGAAAAGGAAAGCTTTAATAGTGGTCACACATTGTGACACACCATGCCAACTGGACCAGGAGAAGGGTGGCAGATGACAACCTAACACCATTTTTAATTTCCTTAGAGATTAAGAGCCTTAAGATGACGACTCATCTGTATAAAATCCAATTCACTTACTATTACATCGGAATGAGCTCGTAACATGAGGCAGCATATCTGCTAATAAATAAGGGAACTGTGGCTTCTTGCTTTTGGCTTCATATACCAAGGTTCACAGATTTTGCATCAGCCAGCACTATGTCATCACCTCAGAGTTCTAACTTCTGACAAATTTAGTTCGGCTTACCATCACACATTACTTCTCAATTCCATTTTAAACAGTATGTTGTGCGTCCACAGTGGCTCATAAGTATGCATGTTCCTAAAAATTATTGACAGGCCATCATAAATGGAAATCTACAAAAAATATATAATTATTTTTATATGCCTCCCTAAGAATGTTAAGAAAGGGCATTAGCTTCCGTTTATAGCACTCTGATAACATTCAAAATTGCATCCCATAATGAATTCATATCGATTAGTCACAAAAACCTTACTCAATGAAGGAAAGAGAGCAAAAGAAAGAAAGAAGAAGAAATCAACACACAAGGGAGGCATGACATAATTTTCATTGAAAAGCATTATCACAAAGCCATCATTTCAAGACCCTTCTCCAACACCCCGATGCTCAGTTTCATTTCCATGGCCTCATGTAAAATGGCAATTGATATCAATGTAAACTCAGATAAAGGTTGAATTAACAAGGCTTTGAGTGGATACTCACCTCCGCTGTGCTCCTTCCTTCTCGAGCATTGTAATTGATGTTGACATTGACCTCCAGCTAACAAGAAACCCCAGAACACATATCAGATGATAATTAATAAGAATGCATTTCTGACACCACATCCTTAGAACTTTTTCACACTATCTAACCAGCCTCCAGGGTCTTCTGAAGAGAGGACCTAGAAGAAAAGGACTAATTGATTATGTTCATAAATAAGTGGATCTTCCTTGGGTTTGATAAAATGATACAAGAAAGCACAGCTGGATCTTGCAGCAATAATAACTGAAGATGTCACACAAGATGTGCAGTTGATTTTTAACAGCTAACCCTCTCCCACTAAAATGGAGTTTTGAAATTACTAAAATCTATCTTGAGAGGGCAGACTTGTCCTTTCAGTGTTACCTCTTCTAAAGACAACTCAACAAACAAACAGAAAATAGTCAAATTGGAAAAAAGAAATCACATTGCTATATTGAGTACATCTACTTCAACGTCTCATAATTCCAATTCTTCAGGGTTAAACTCCCTGATGTAGCACCGCTGCAGGATTTTTCAGCTCGTAAATTATCCACTTTTAGTGCATATTCCAAAATCACTGGAGTGAAGCAAGATATACCTCATTCTCAGGAAATTCACCCACCACCTTTGCAATGTACTGTTTCTGCATCAAACCACCTTCAATCTGAAAATGTTAAATGTCAGTTGAAACTTAAATTTTAGGCCAAGCATCATGGCTACCTTGCCATATCACAAATATGCCTTATTAATAGTATATAATAGGATATTTTAGATAATTTTTACTCAAGGGAACAAAGTCAGCAGCAGAAATTGTACGTGATGGCTCTACTGGTATTAGGAGAAATAGTCACCAGACATGGATTAGAACACTGCAGACTTAAGATATATACAAAGGAAATGCACATCACAGAAAGAAACTGTGAGACCTCTTTAAGTCACTCCATAAAGTAGATGTGCATGACATGGTGTGACGTTATTACAAATGTTGAACAAGACGCCGCAACACAGCAGCATGCTCAGAGAACTACCACTACCCTTGCTGTTAATGTAAGAGAGCCCCACTTCCATTTAGGCAATTGATTAGTAACCAATATGAACTTACATTAGTAAAGATTCCGAAAGCACACTTTTCAATACGACACTCACCTGTTGCCTCAAAAGATCTGCTTTTGACGCGTTTCTGGCAAAGATAAGGAGTCCAGAGACAAGGCGATCTAGTTGGTGAACAGCTTGCGTTATAATATCAAGGAGGAAGTATGAAATCCATAATTTGGATGCGACACCAGATATAAGTCAGAGGAGGGGAAAAAGAGTTAATGATAGACATCAAGAATCAAAGGGAAACAGAATATGCCCAAACTGATTTTGATAGAGCCAAGATTGCATATGCATGTGAAAGAGTTACTTAGGATACGAAATAAGGGTGCCAGTCCTTGCTCTGCCTGAAGGATGCTGACCACCGTGTTTTTACAATACTGACCACGCGGATGCACCAATAAACAAGTCAGAGTTTCTATAAACATAGATCCTATAAGGCCAACAGAGCTAGCTAGGCCAAGCAAGGCCGCTGTAATTGCTTTAGTGTCTGAATCTCATCAGTGATTTTACAGCACTCATGCAAAATCCGCACGAAATCATTTTTTTGTTGTACACTTGAAATGAGGAAAAAAATTCGCTATGCAATGAAGAAAATGCTTACATAATACTCATGAGGTCTGCCTTTGAACTCGTGGGCAAACAAATCCACAATGGTTTTGCCAGCCCAGCGAAAAAAGGGCTTAACGAGGGTCTTGATCAGGTAAAAGTTTGATCACAAGCAAAGCACGCAAACCACTCCACTCCAGAAGAAGAAAGAAGAGATAGCGGCGACTCACATGAGAGATGAACTCGAAATGGTAGGGTGCCACGTAGCGCCTCCCTGCGTTCTCTTAATAGATAAATCATCTTCTCGCCCTCCCTACTGGCAATAATCTATACAACCATGTCCCATGAAAGAAAAATAGTCTGTGGAGAGTGAGGTTATGAGATAAGTAGATCACCTTCGCGAAAGATGTAATCTTGGCTCTCCGGAGGATTCAACAGAGTTTGCCACACAATCTCCCCCTCCTCCTTCCTTTCAATTCCTCTCCATTCTCCTGCGACCATCGAACACTTAGAAACGACGTCGTTGGGGAGGAAAAATGACACGTCAAAGCAAAAGGCGCTTCCTTTTTACCACTTGAGGTAAGCGGGAGCTGCAGTAGGAGGAAAAATGCGACGTCGTTTCCAGCGCTCTGTCCCAGTCTGTCCGTCCAACAATATTCTAATCTGTTTTTGGTCTTCATTTCCTGTCGTTTATTCATCATAGGTGCATCTAACTGATATTTGTATAGCCAAGCTACATGTGAATGTGATTTGCGGAATTGATATACCAAATGACATAGCAAATTATAAGTATGCATTTAAATAAGTGAAACACGGTGGATAAATATAATATTACATCATTTGATATATCAATTATGTCAATCAATTTTAGTATAATTAGCACATAAAAATCCTTTTATCTAAATTCCATTTAGGCAATGTTAACTTAAGTTCAATGGGAGTGGTTACGTGATCAAAAGTGACTTTTGAGTCCTAGAAAGTGTCGAATCTTAATACCATGATAAGGTGCCGGCACATGGGCCAAAAAAAAAAAAAAAAAAAAAAAAAAGATGAGGTGCTGGCATCACGTACGGGCGCGCGAACATTAAAAGATATTATGGTTATCAATGTAATCGATACTTTAAATGATGTGATAAGTTCATATATATTGCACAACATAATTAACATGAAAATTATCTAAAGAGTCATAAATTTATCTTGTAGTAATGAATTTATTCCTAAACTTGCCAATTTTAACAATGTAATCCTAAACATTTTGACCTTTTTATCAGCTTAGGTTAAAATTGCTAACATAACAGTTCTATTAATGCCCGGTCAATTGCTGAGATGGACAATCTTATATGAAATGACGTCGTTTTGTATTGAATCAAGAATATTTGAAAAAATTTCTTTCTTTCCTTTTCTTTAAAATATTTTTTGCTTTTTACTTTTCCCATTATATTGTTCATCTTTATCCTCTACCAGTCACAAGTGAGGGTCATAGCCCTTGCTAGATATAGGCAAAAGCCACCAACCACGAGCTAAGGTAAACCTCGCCAAATTTGGCAAGACCGTAATGCCCTTGCAAGGGGTGGCTAACGCCAAGGTTGCCCTCACCTGTGGCCGACGATCTTCACAAACCATTGCCTAGACTCTAATGACCGACGAACAAAAAAGATGAATAATACATTTAAAAAGAAAGAATTCATAAAAAGAAAAAATTGCAAAATGACATCATGTCATTTAAGATTGTCTACGTCAATTGCCAACTATTCTACATAGGACATTTGGTGCTTATTAGACTGTCACGTCAATAATTTCCGATTTAAATTGACCTGATAAATTATATTTAAAATTATTAAAAGGTTTAGGATTACATTCGGTAAATTGAAAAGTTTATGACTTAATTGGTCGCCATACAAATAGGTCTAAAATTTGTTGGACAACTCTCTCTTCAATCAACCACCATCAACCGACCAAAAAAAAAAAAAAATCAACCACCATCATAAACTATTAGGTATTGTAGCATGACTTTTGCCTTCCATCTCCTCTATAAATTGCAAGGCCGATGTGAGCACGATTTCCACAACCTAGCCTCATTTGTTTTCAGCTTTGAAATCTTCCATTTGAATATGTTTCAGTTTCTGAGAGGAAGAGAGTGGGAAAATGGCCATCTTCACGACTGAAAATCCCTGGGTGCTTATTTTTGGAGTTCTAGGTACTTTACACACGGTATCTAACTGTTTTCTCTTCTAGGAGAAAATATTAGATGGTCCCGGAGCGCCAGCGCCCTGACTAATGAGAAAGTGACGTGTGGCTCCACATGAGCATGAGTGGCCCCACTGGTTTTTTTGCACAAAATATATCATTTTTCCTTTTCTATTTAAAAATTTACTGTCATTGACAGATCTTTTGCTGCTTTTTTTCTCTCTCCTCTCAAAAAATATTGGATCGTCCGGAGCGCCAAGTCAGCGTGCGCCCCCGACCAGTGAGAAAGTGACGCGTGGCTCCACGTGAGCACGAGCAGCCTCACTAGTTTTTCTGCGCAAAAATATATTATTTTCCCTTTTCTATATGTTGCTGCTTTTTTCCCTCTCCTCTTTTTTGGAGTAGGCCTGCAGTGCTGCACACATTAATGGCGCTTTCCCTCTCCTCCTTTCTGAAGAACGAATGCCCTTACGCTACAGCTTCCCTTCCCTCCTTTCTTTCCTTCTCAATTCAAAATTTTAGGTGAGAATTCGCTCTCTACGTTGCGTTGCTGTTGGAAGATCTTAGAATTGATTCTATATTCTGTTAATACAGTAAATAGGAAATCTCCGATAGATGTATATTGTCGTATATTTCCTTTCCTAGTTTACTTTTCAGCTATACATTATAAATGTACAATGTAACAGCATACAGAAATATACAAGAAAACACTTCTTACCAAAATTCTGTCATGGTATCAGAGCCCCGTTTACTGTCCTAGCTTCCGCAACGCTTCTGAATTGCCGTTGCTTCTTTCTAATTTGTAACTGAGGATTCCTTCCTGCAAAATAGATTAGCAAAGCAATCAGGAATTCATTCTCAATATCATGACAAAAGACAAGAATGTTATGGATCTCTCAGCAGAAGATTCATCAACTCAGGATCAAACTATTTCAGCTTCTGATCCTGATGGATCGACTGGAGAAGGGCAAGTGACCAATGTCTCTGCCCCTGCCCCTGCCCCTGCTCCAGCACAGATTCCCCAGAATCCTTACTGGCCTCCAGCCCCATGGCATCAATGGGGCCAGTATCCATATGGAACCAACCCAACTGGTCAGTCAGGTCAGTCGAATCGGGTCACAGACCCGAATTCATACCGGGTCAAGGGATGGAACCCTACCCGGTTCCACACGGACCGCCGTATCTTTTTCCGTTCAACGGAGGGCGGCGGAGCTCGGAGATCCACTCTACACATCGCCGGCGAGACGGGCCGGAGTTGCGCCTAATCACCCAATCTCTTCACGGGACGGCGAACTATCATTCTTGGGCCCGTGATTTCCGACGAGCACTCGTTACTAAGTCTAAAGAAGAATTTATCGAAGGAAAAATTCCTTACCCAATGGAAGAACGACTGCAGAGACATTGGAGGCGATGCAATCAGTTGGTGCGCACCTGGATCGGCAATTGCTTGGCACCGGACGTCGCCGCGGACTTCCTCCGACGAGAAGATCCGAAGCAACACTGGGGATAACCTGTAAGAGATGTATGGAAAGTCAGATAGGGCGAGGCTTTTCTCGTTAACACAAGCCCTAACCGAGCTAAAAGGGGGAATCTTTCGGTGACCGCACATCCCAAGTATGCTTCAACCGGCTATCGAGCACCGTGGAACGAAATCGAAGCGGCCGAAGACAAATTGGAAGGGCGGAGGCCACTCTCCGACAAGATATCACACGATTAAGGAAAAGGAGAAAGCCACGAGATTTTTACTTACCTTGAACGACTCCTACGCCGTGTTCCGATCGCAAGTTCTTGCGATGGATCCCCAACCACCGCTCGGCCGGATCTTCCAGTTGGCCGTGCAGGAAGAAAATCGAGGGCTAGGCTGCGACGGACCACGCTCGCGTCGGAGAAGGGACAGGCTTCGCTCCCTTCCCTTCTGGATTCGTCTCGACGGAAACCCTAGCTGGAACCGGAGGAGGTTTCGCGGCCATGGCTTCGCGAAATGAGCAGAGGGGTTTTAGGTCTTCGGAATGGACGGCCTGGGATCGCGGCGTGAGATCGACGGTCGAGGGAGATCTGCTGGATCTAATGGCTGGGATTCTAGGGGCGCCATCGGATGGCTGGGATTCTCGCGCACCATCGGATGGCTGGGATTCTCGCGCGCCATCGAACGGCTGGGATTCTCGCGCTCCATCGGACGTCTGGGATCATCGCGCGCAATCGGACGCTCGGCACTTTGCCACGTCAGCACCAGTGTATAAGTCTTCGTCCGTTGCACGAAATGCATCGATACCAGGAAAGGTCAGTATGCAAAATTCAAAATTTAAAAATAAATATTGTGAATATTGCAAACGTCCACACCACACTATAGATACATGTTGGAAATTACATGGGAGACCCAACAATAAAAGGAGTCTTACGTATACCAAGTCTCTACACAAAAGAGTGGTGGAACATCCCAGCAGAGTATAACTCAAGAACAATATGAAAATATTGTGCAAGCTTTGAGCCAACTCAAGACCGGTGACACTAGTGCAGGATTCTCAGGTACTTTTCTCCATGAAAAGAATTCATTGTCTGTTGATGCATGGATTATCGATTCAGGCGCTAGTGACCACATAGTTTGTAATGAATCCCTATTTTCCCAAATCCATCAAAATCTACAGTCTCCGGTTACGGTACGTCTTCCAAATGGGAACATTACACATGTTACTAAAATCGGTACCGTACATCTTGGTCAGAACTTTGTTCTTAAAAATGTCCTATACATTCCAGATTTTGAGTTCAATCTTCTTTCTATTGCAAAAGTATGTATGGACAATTCTGTAAAGTCATATTCAATTCCAAAAATTGTGTCTTTCGGGACCCTTCGGTAGCAAAGTGATGGGCTTGGGTGATGAGGCACAAGGACTCTATTTTTGGACCAATTCTCCAGAAGATTTAGAATTATTGAATAAAGGCATTTATTGTAACACGATCAGTTATAATAAAAATCTTCTTTTGCATCAACGATTGGGCCACAGTGCTAAATTTCCTCATCCAAAGTGCTCCATTTGTCCTTTAGCTAAACAAACTCGAGCATCTTTTCCAGTTAGTACATCTCGAGCCAAAAATCCTTTTTCTTTGCTTCACATGGACATCTGGGGACCTTATCATACTCCTCATCGTGATGGGTCTCGTTATTTTCTTACCATCGTTGATGACTATAGTCGTGCCACTTGGTTATATCTTATGCAGTCAAAGAACCAAACATTTACTCATTTATCAAACTTTCTTTCCTTAATTAGGAATCAATTTGATAAATCTGTACATCGGATTCGTACAGATAATGGGCGAGAATTTTTTTCTTCGATTGCACAACCTTTGCTATCTACTCATGGAATTCTCCATGAAAGTTCTTGTATCTATACTCCACAGCAAAATGGAGTTGTTGAGAGAAAACATAGACATCTCTTAGAGGTAGCTCGTGCACTCAAATATCAAGCCTCCATCCTGAAGAGTTTTGGGGAGATTGTGTGGTCACGGCTGCCTATTTGATTAATCGCATGCCAAGTCGAATTCTTCATGGTAAATCTCCTTTTGAGATGCTTTACAAGCAACAGCCAGATAATAGCCATCTAAGAGTTTTTGGTTGTTTATGTTATACAACAAATGTGGGTCCTCGAGATAAAATGAGTCCCCGTGCAACACGATGTGTCTTTATGGGATACCCTTATCTTCAAAAGGGTTATCGTGTCATGGAAATTTCTACGAGGCCATTTCTTTACCAGCGAGAGATATTATTTTCCATGAAGAAACTTTTCCTTTCAAAGACAAGCTATTTTCATCACAACCCACTTTATCAGAAGACAATCGGTTTCTCCTATCTGATGAAGACTTGTCATTAGCACCGGGTTTTCTTCTGATGCCTCAACCCTCAATGGTACCAGCACCGGTGGAATTTTCCCATCCAGAGACGGAATTACAAGTTCCATCTGAGGGTTCCTCTCTCGAGAGGACACAACGGAAGTGGCTGCTGACTTATACGTGGCTCCCTGCAAATTTGGTTGACCAACCTCGTCGTTACGAAAGACGAAGTCATCCCCTACGTGGACGAAAGATTATATATGTTCTACGCCAGCTCTTCAGGTACACATTATCTGTTTCCTCATATGTTTCCTTCAAACGAGTTATCGGCAGATCATATGTCTTTGTATTAGTCGAATTTCCGAAGCGCGTGAGCCATCTTCATTCAATGAGGCAACAAAAGATCCCAAGTGGCGGCATGCCATGGAGTTCGAACTTACTGCCCTCATGGAGAATCATGCCAGGATGTTGTTCCCTTGCCACCGGATCGAAAACCGATCGGATGTAAATGGGTTTACAAGATCAAGTTCAAATCAGATGGTTCTATAGAACGCTACAAGGCTCGGTTGGTAGCCAAAGGCTTTACACAAAGAGAAGGTTTTGATTACCACGAGACGTTTTCTCCAGTCGCGAAGGAAGTTACCGTTCGGTCTTTTTTATCCATTGCAGCAATACGCAATTGGCCCTTACATCAGATGGATGTAAACAATGCTTTTCTTCATGGTGATTTGGATGAAGAAATCTACATGGACCTTCCTCAAGGATTACGCAGACAGGGGGAGTATCGGGTATGTCGTCTTCGCAAATCCTTGTATGGATTAAAACAGGCATCTAGACAATGGTATGCCAAGTTTACTGCTGCATTAACCTCTGCAGGTTTCCAACATTCTAAGCATGATTATGCTTTATTTACACGAAATGTGGGAAAATCATCAATTTATTTGTTGATATATGTTGATGACATTTTGATTATGGGAAATAATGATTCTCATGTTGCGAGATTCAAGAAATATTTACATTCCACTTTTCACATCAAGGATTTGGGACCTCCCAAATATTTTCTTGGCATTGAAATTGCCAGGTCTGACAAAGGAATTTCTCTCGTCGAGAAAATTTGTCTTGGAAATCATTTTGAACCCGGGGTTATCGGGTTGCAAGCCAGCAGTAATTCCTATTGAACAGAATGCCAAGTTGACAACACATGAGTATGATCTCAATTCATCTTCATCAAATAATGATTCATTGCTTAGGGATCCATCAGGATATCAGCGACTTGTTGGAAAGTTGATATATCTTACCATGACGAGACCTGATATATGTTATGCCGTACAAATACTCAGTCAATTCATGCATATGCCAAAAGAGTCACATATGAATGCAGCTTTAAAAGTTGTAAGATACTTGAAGGGATGCCCAGGGCTCGGTATATTTTTATCTCGCGAGTGTGATATGGGGATGACTGCATTTTGTGACACTGATTACGCAACTTGCCCGATGACTAGGCGATCTATCACTGGTTTTTGTATTAAGTTAGGAAAATCATTGATTTCATGGAAGACAAAGAAGCAATCTACTGTATCATTGTCATCAGCTGAGTCAGAATATCGAGCCATGGCGAAAACAACTTGTGAAATAGTCTGGATACGAGGACTTCTATCAGATTTGGGAATACAAGTCAGTGGACCAAGTAAGTTGTTCTGTGATAATGATGCTGCACTTAAGTTAGCAGCAAATCCAGTTTTTCATGAAAAAGAAAAACACATAGAGGTTGATTGTCACTTCACTCGAGACAAGATCAAAGAGGGAGTTCTCATAACAAAAGGCATTGGAACAGTGGATCAACCTGCAGATATTTTCACTAAGCCACTATGCCAAAGACAACACAAGTTTCTATTGAGCAAGCTAGGTGTCCTCGACATATATAGGCCACCAGCTTGAGGGGAGTGTTGGAAGATCTTAGAATTGATTCTATATTCTGTTAATACAGTAAATAGGAAATCTCCGATAGATGTATATTGTCGTATATTTCCTTTCCTAGTTTACTTTTCAGCTATACATTATAAATGTACAATGTAACAGCATACAGAAATATACAAGAAAACACTTCTTACCAAAATTCTGTCAGCTTCTCCGGCCTGCTCCGGGGCTGGGTCATCTCCGCTCTCTGGCCCAAAGCACGTTGCTCCTCTGCCTTGCTTCGGCACTCGCTCATCTTTGCTCTCTGCCCCAAAGCTCGTTGCTTCTTCGGCCTACGTTGTTGTGTTCCTTCTCCGCCTTGCTCCGGTGTGGTTTCCCAGCGCAAGACGGTGAGGAATGTTCTTGCTGTAAGTCGCAGACTCCAAGCGATAAGAAGTTCCAGCTCTCTCCGATTTGGCTTCGGATTTGCTACGTTCGCGGCAAACTCGAAGTAGCCTAAACAACATCAGGGTGATTGTGGTCGAGTTGAAGAAACCAAACTCGAAGAGTCCTTAAAAATTCTCCTCGCACCATGTAAACTAGTAAAATGTAAATAGGTGCCTTGCAATTGAGAACGTTTCTTTATGGCCAGTGTTGGGCTAATCAATGTTCATCTCGTACAATCTATTGTATTGACTTCAAGTTGGTTTTAAAATGACAGATCCTTCATGTCATTGCTTTGTGGTGTTTATCGTTTATACCTCAAATGATGAACTTTTATCCCAAGATTGAAAATTACAACATCAACATTGTGTTGGAGACTACTTGCTGAATCTCTACTTGTGACAGATTCTATCTCTGTATCCATCCATTAGGTGGAGTCCAATTGAGCTTACTACTTTGCGAGGATATGCTAGACTTGTTCAATTGGTGAACTTGAGAATGTCGAGTTCAGGGTACAGGTGGTTCCCAACTAGAAAAGATGATGAAAATGGATGTGTAGACCCAACCTTACTTTTTGGTATACAGATCCATTCCTGCGTGCATAATGAAAAGAGAAAGTAAAGAGGAGTGCAGGAAATTCATGAACTAAGTCAACATGGGAAGAGCTCTCTCCAAATGAGCAAAAGTAAACTTTAATACATTAAATTCTTTAAAAACCGAATAGATACAATTGTTTTACAGAATGCTATATCCTAACAAACACAGAAATTGTTGCAAAGTTTTGTAACAACACAATCACAAGAAGGAAAAGTTCAAGAAACAAAAAGGACTCCGTGAACTATAAGGAAGCCTTTTCTTTTCTCACTTCTCAGCAAACCGTGCTTTGTTGTGGCACATCTCAAACTCTCTCTTTTAATCAGCGAAGTAGAGGGGAAAGAGGATGAGCACTCGTTTTATAATGTCTCTTCACTCCTTTCGTCCTCCGATCCTCGCCCTTATTCAGCTTGGAAGCAGGTTCCGACAACATGAAGCGAAGACGAAAATTTTCAAAAAGAAACAAAGCAAGAACTTTCCAAGGCCGTATCCGACGGGTATGGCTGAGCAATCCTTTACATCCCCAAAACCCAGAAAAACTGTGCAATTACTTCTGAAGCTGGAGTATCTTCCTATACCAGAGTGTCGCTTGAGATGGAGAGGTCCGCTTGAGGCGAAGCGCGGATGTGCACAAAACCAAGGGACACAGATCACCGCCACCTCCTCCTTCCCCACCATCGCCACCATCGCCCTCGACCCCGCCATCCTCATTGACGCGTCCACCCCATTCCCTCCAACCTCCTCGTCCATCTTTCCGCACGACGCCTCCATCACCTTCCTCCACTCGCTCTCTCCACCTTCGTCGCTGCACATGCCGGTCCCCTTCCATCTCCTTCACCAGCAGCCGATCACGGCAAGCATTCGCCGAATCAACTCACTATTATACCGACCAAAAAAAAAACACTCACTATTATGAGCCGCAAACATAGCAAATCCAAAGCCGAATCGGAGAGAGCTGGAACTTCTTATCGCTTGGAGTCTGCGACTTACAGCAAGAACATTCCTCACCATCTTGTGCTGGGAAACCACACCGGAGCAAGGCAGAGAAGGAACACAACGACGTAGGCCAAAGAAGCAACGAGCTTTGGGGCAGAGATCACTATTATGAGCCGCAAACATAGCAAATCCAAAGCCGAATCGGAGAGAGCTGGAACTTCTTATCGCTTGGAGTCTGCGACTTACAGCAAGAACATTCCTCACCATCTTGTGCTGGGAAACCACACCGGAGCAAGGCAGAGAAGGAACACAACGACGTAGGCCAAAGAAGCAACGAGCTTTGGGGCAGAGAGCGAAGATGAGCGAGCGCCAGAGTAAGGTAGAGGAGCAACGTGCTTTGAGCCAGAGAGCGGAGATGACCTAGCCCCGTAGCAGGCCAGAGAAGCAACGCAACGTAGAGAGCGAATTCTCATCCAAAATTTTGAATTGAGAAGGAAAGAAAGGAGGGAAGGGAAGCTGTAGCGTAAGGGCATTCGTTCTTCAGAAAGGAGGAGAGAGAGCGCCATTTATGCGTGCAGGCCTACTCCAAAAAAGAGGGGCAACCGATGACTTTGTTTTGACACGTTTGTCAACCTTTGGATGATTGTTGTCGTAGGTAATATCATATCCATCGTGGTCTTTTTGGCCCCAGTGTAAGTTTTTAACTCTTTCTCACTCCATGCACACTAACAAATATAAGGTTTAGGACTTATCTAATCTTCTTTGGCAGGCCAACGTTCTGTAGGATATGCAGGAAGAAGTCAACTGAAGGGTTTGAATCAGTTCCATACGTGGTTTCTCTGTTCAGCGCTATGCTTTGGCTGTACTATGCATCCCTCAAGTCTGAGTCCAGCGCTTTCCTGCTTATCACGGTCAACTCGGTCGGATGTGTCATAGAGACGATCTACATCGCTCTCTACCTTGCGTATGCTCCTAAACAAGCCCGGGTCCGTAGCCACAGCGTTGTTCGTGAAGAACACACCTAATGTATTTTAATTGTTGGAGAGTGGATACGCAGATGATGACACTGAGGCTGCTGTTGCTGAATTTCTGAGGGTATTGTTCCATTCTTCTTCTGTCCCACTTCTTGACGAAGGGATCGGCGAGGGTCCAACTTGTTGGGCGGATTTGCGTTGCGCTCTCTGTTGCAGTCTTTGCTGCTCCGCTAAGCGTCATTGTAAATGATGCAGAAGCTGATCCCGAGTTTTCTTTAGCTTTTGTTTGAAGCTACTTCCTTCCCCAACGCTAAAGATAAATAAAAAGAAGACAGCATCAACTCAAAAAAAAACACGCGCATGGAAAAACTCTCTTCCATTTGCATTTTACATAGCAGAAGCAATGAGTATGCCATCTAGGAGCTGCTGGAAAACAAAAAGTCTCATCGGGCATATGAGTAACTTAGACGCCTGTCAAACTTGAGATGGAGTGGCCACTGGTCCGTTATCAGAATCTTCAATAAAGATGATGAAGTCATGCCCTTTGCAACTTTGTATATCAGAGTTCAGCTTTCCAACACTGGTATCATTCTTCTCCTCCTCCGTCACAACTTTATTTCTCTTCCTGTATATGGCATGCAGCGCCATCTGAAGCACTCAAAGATGACTCCTAGCACGTTTGGACCCTATGTATGCACGTACACATGTTAATATTGTTCAGTCAGGGGAATGAAGATAATATTGCCACAGCTCGCCATCTTGATTTTAACAAGTAGATGAAAAATGCATACCGCGACATACAAGTCCTTGAGGAATAGGCCATATAGGAGCCATGTCACAGCACTGAGCATGAGGAACGACGACAAAGAGAAGGGCATGAACTCCACGCTCTTGGTGCATATCACCATTCTCTGCACACACATATGTAAACTCACGTACGTACAATTTGTGTCCCACATTAATATGCAAGACATGCGTTCTCATGCAGAAAAAAGAAAGGAGTCACGTAGAAGTAAATTACAATGACGCTTAGCGGAGCAGCAAAGACTGCCATATACAGGAAGAGAGTCATCTTTGGAGGGAAAGCGCCATTAACATGTGTACGTGCATACATAGGGTCCAAACGTGCTAGGAGTCATCTTTGGAGTGCTTCAGATGGCGCTGCATGCCATATACAGGAAGAGAAATAAAGTTGTGACGGAGGAGGAGAAGAATGATACCAGTGTTGGAAAGCTGAGCTCTGATATACAAAGTTGCAAAGGGCATGACTTCATCATCTTTATTGAAGATTCTGATAACGGACCAGTGGCCACTCCATCTCAAGTTTGACAGGCGTCTAAGTTACTCATATGCCCGATGAGACTTTTTGTTTTCCAGCAGCTCCTAGATGGCATACTCATTGCTTCTGCTATGTAAAATGCTAATGGAAGAGAGTTTTTCCATGCGCGTGTTTTTTTTTTGAGTTGATGCTGTCTTCTTTTTATTTATCTTTAGCGTTGGGGAAGGAAGTAGCTTCAAACAAAAAGCTAAAGAAAACTCGGGATCAGCTTCTGCATCATTTACAATGACGCTTAGCGGAGCAGCAAAGACTGCAACAGAGAGCGCAACGCAAATCCGCCCAACAAGTTGGACCCTCGCCGATCCCTTCGTCAAGAAGTGGGACAGAAGAAGAATGGAACAATACCCTCAGAAATTCAGCAACAGCAGCCTCAGTGTCATCATCTGCGTATCCACTCTCCAACAATTAAAATACATTAGGTGTGTTCTTCACGAACAACGCTGTGGCTACGGACCCGGGCTTGTTTAGGAGCATACGCAAGGTAGAGAGCGATGTAGATCGTCTCTATGACACATCCGACCGAGTTGACCGTGATAAGCAGGAAAGCGCTGGACTCAGACTTGAGGGATGCATAGTACAGCCAAAGCATAGCGCTGAACAGAGAAACCACGTATGGAACTGATTCAAACCCTTCAGTTGACTTCTTCCTGCATATCCTACAGAACGTTGGCCTGCCAAAGAAGATTAGATAAGTCCTAAACCTTATATTTGTTAGTGTGCATGGAGTGAGAAAGAGTTAAAAACTTACACTGGGGCCAAAAAGACCACGATGGATATGATATTACCTACGACAACAACAATCCAAAGGTTGACAAACTCTTCAAAACAAAGTCATCGGTTGTTGTTCGATAGTAACTAGAAAACAGTTGGATACCGTGTGCAAAGCACCTAGAACTCCAAAAATAAGCACCCAGGGATTTTCAGTCGTGAAGATGGCCATTTTCCCACTCTCTTCCTCTCAGAAACCGAAGATATTCAAATGGAAGATTTCGAAGGTGAAAACAAATAAGGCTATGTTGTGGAAATCATGCTCACGTTGGCCTTGCAATTTATAGAGGAGATGGGAGGCAAAAGCTATGCTACAATACATAATGATTTATGATCGTGGTCGATTGAAGAGAGAGTTGTCCAAAAAATTATAAACCTATTGTATGGTGACCAATTAAGTCCTAAACTTTTCAATTTACCGAATGTAATCCTAAACCTTTTAGTAATTTTTAAATATAATTTATCAGGTCAATTTAAATTGGAAATTGTTGACGTGACAGTCTAGTCAGCACCAAATGTCCTATGTAGAATAGCTGGCAATTGACGTAGACAATCTTAAATGACATGATGCCATTTTGCAATTTTTCTTTTTATGAATTCTTTGATTCTTTTTTTTTAATGTATTATTCATCTTTTTTGTTCGTCGATCATTAGAGTTTGGGCAATAGTTTGTGAAGATCATTGGCCACCGGCAAGGGCAACCTTGGCGTTGGCCACCCCTTGTAAGGGCATTACGGCTTCGTTGGATTTGGCAAGGTTTACCTTAGCTCGTGGTTGGTGGCTTTTGCCTAGATCGCAAGGGCTATGACCCTCACTTGTGACTGGTAGGGGATAAAGATGAACAATATAATGGGAAAAATAAAAAGCAAAAAATATTGTAAAGAAAAGAAAAGAAAGAAAAAATTTCAAATATTCTTGGTTTGATGCAAAACGACGTCATTTCATATGAGATTGTCCATCTCAACAATTGGCCAGGCATTAATAGAACCGTCATGTCAGCAATTTTAACCTAAGCTGATATAAAGGTCAAAATGTTTAGGACTACATTAGTTAAAATTGGTAAGTTTAGGAATAAATTCATTACTACAAGATAAATTTATGATTCTTTAAATAATTTTCATGTTAATTATGTGGTGCAATAGATATGAACTTATCACATCATTTAAAGTATCGGTTACATTGATGGCTACAATATCTTTTAATATTGCAAATGGAGATGATGATCTCGCCTAATAATTGCCAGTGACTTGATGTAGTAGGTGAATGCGCGCCCATACGTGACGCCAGCACCTTATCTTTTAATTTTTTTTTTTGGCCCATGGGCCAACACCTTATCATGGTATAAGGATTCAGCACTTTCTAGGACTCAAAAGTCACTTATGATCACGTAACCACTCCCGTTGAACTTAAGTTAACATTGCCTAAATGGAATTTAGATAAAAGGATTTTTATGTGCTAATTATACTAAAATTGATTGACGTAATTGATATATCAAATGATATAATATTATATTTATCCACCGTGTTTCACTTATTTAGATGCATACTTATAATTTGCTATGCCACTTGGAATATCAATTCTGCAAATCACATTCACATGTAGCTTAGCTGTACAAATATCAATTAGATACACCTATAATGATATATTTAATCAATGTGAAAGGAAGTAATTAGGGGACAACATAAGTCACTAATCAACATATGTTTTGTTATATGAGGGCCACAACTGGCAAAGTGCATGTCAAACACTGTCCTAAGGTAATTTAATCACACACAACCATGTCGTAAAGTAAGTGATGTTTGTATTTTCAATAATTGAGTACGATAACGTACCTTGTTGTCCATGCCTTTAATGGAAAAGTACTAAAAAAGTTTTAAACTTATTGCATTTTTACCAATTCAGTTTTAAACTTTTTAATTGGACTAATTTAGTTTTAAACATTTTCACATTGATACCAATTTAATTCATCTGACTAATTTAGGCTGAAAATTACTGATGTGCATGTCGGCAAGCTGATGTGGTGTGATCAACATTGATATTGATATTTTAAATAATGTTTTAATAATTTTTTGAATTTATTGAATTTTTTTCCATTCCCCCTTTCTCTTCCTTTCCTTTTTCTAGTGGCCATCACTAGCCACCGCTCACAGCCATGGCTGGCACGGTCGCATTTGCATGGCCAGGCAAGGCCCCTCTTGCTAGATCTGGCGAGGTTGACCCTTGCCTAGGCTAGAGCAGCCTTGCCACGCCTCGCTAGGCCTCGCTTGGGTGAGGGTGAGGGCGAGGGCAAGGTCTAGTGAGCCCTGACAAGCCTTGCCTTGGCCATGGTGAGGTCGCTCTCGATCGGGGAGGTTGACCCTTGCCTAGGAATAATATTGATTTTCCTTCTTATTATCGTTGTTTTGTTGCAAGAGATTGATTATATTGATTTCCTATGTAGACATGCCTTAATCCACATTAATTATATATTGATGTTATATATAAATATGTCTTCATTGACATAGCAATCTTAGATACTTAGAAAGGGTCATACTAAATAGGGTGTAGCCTACATTTCTACTTGAGTGAAAAATTAAAGAAAATAATTAATTTACAACACTTTATACAATCATTTGGCCATTTAGAAAAGAATGATTTAGTCAAAATAATTGAGGGGCAAGTGTATTGAAAGCACCAAAACTTGTCACGAAAGTATAAGGGAGTACTAAAACTTTCAAGAAATATAATTGAGTCATAAAATTTGTCAAATTGTTTTAATTAAATCCTTCCGTTAATTGCACATTTTAAAAGTTGTAAAACTTGATTATACTTTTGCAATAAGTTTTAGGACTTCCGGTGCATTTATCCCAATTATTAATCAAGAAGAAGTGAGAAAAAAAAAATTTGCGATACTAGCATATTGAACTTAGTATTTAAGTAAGAAACGCTGAATTTGCTGCAAAGAAAATTTGACTCTAGACGTTAGATAAAAGCATAGACATATAGCAGAGAAAATTTCTTCTGACCCTTACCTATACCAAGAAGTTATGTTCTAGGAGCAATTATACATGACTGTATGTTGGTCATTAGGATATGTCGAATGTATTAGCTTGTGTTAAAATTAAAGAGCCTGGTACATTCTATTAAGGTCTCACGTGGATCGATGCATACTCTAAATGTCGAAGGATTGGGATGAGTCAGGTTCCCAGCTAGGCCTCCACTTGGCCAATTTGGGCAATCGTGCGGACGTCAAGGGGATAACCTTCGATCCATCCATTCATGGAGTGACGTCTTGCCATCCCCACCCCAACTTTTCACACAACCCTCCGCCAAAAATGGGAGACAGGTCGTTTTGGATCGATCCGCGTCTCCCTTTCTCGCTATGAATGCCGAATCATTTCGGGTCTTTATATCGTTTCTTTTAGCTAATTCAATGGTAATCGTTGCGCCTTATCGGGCAGCACTTTTTTGACCACGACATCAGCATTAATCTTGTCGCGGATTGCATCCGTTCGTAACACGCGTCTTATGCGAGAACATGGAGTAGTATACTCTTGACATATAAACTCTCCTCCCAGATTCGTTTGATGGTATTTGCGATTGAAGTTTCGTGCACTAAATTGCTGGGAGCTCTCGATGCGAGTAGGCTCGGTTCGAGAGTTGAGTGTGGAATTACAATATGAGATGGCCACTTGATGGGATAAGAGCTGATAAGAGTAACAATGATCCGACAATTGTGGAATCATTGGTGTTGTTATATATTTTATTATCAATTGGTATATGCTTTGCTTTTGGCTTTAGTTATTTATGTGATCTCTTTCTATAGTGGGAGAAAATTGTTTATAAAATCTTAAATTTATTACACTTTGGTCAATTTAATTATAAACCTTTTAATTTTATCAATTGAGTTTTATAATTTTTTGACAATTTGTCTGTTGAGTTCATTTTGTCAATTTTCTTACATGGCATCGCTAGCACAGAAATGGACAACTTTTGTAAATTTTTTTTATTTTTCTTTTCATTTTTTTCATTTGCTATTTCTTAAAGTGGACAACTTTTATAACTTTTTGACAATTTGCCCATTGAATCTATTTTGGCTTTGTGGTCTCATTGGCTAGGGGCAGTCCTCACCTAGATCTGGTGAGGGCTTTTGCACCCTTGCCTGCAGTTGACAAGGTGATGGCCTTGAGTGAAGCCTTTGTGGTGGGCGAGGATTGTTGATGACCCTCACCTGCACAGGAAAAAAAAACCAAGAAAAATAATAAAAAAGTAAGAATTACAAAATTGTTTTCCTTGCCATCATGTAAAATGACTAGTATCTATGTCATCGAAAATCTAATTAAAATTGGCCAAATGAACTCAATTGGAAAATCGTCAAGAGATTTATAATTCAATTAGCAAAATTCTCAAGGCCGAAAAATATTAATAAAATTGAAATATTTAAAATTGAATTGGTTCATGTGTAATAGGTGTAGGTCTTTTTAAAGAATTTTCCCTTCTATAATGATTTTGCACGTGCTTGTGTGAGTGTTCTGATGGGGAAGAGTATCATTGTCCAAATTAATGGAGGTGTCGTCATTGCGGAAAAAAGGTTTTAAATTTTGAAACAACAGTGGGGGCGAGGTACATCGATTATTGAAGTAACACACTTTGCCACAAATCCATTACAAGGACATCTTTTCCAGAACAACAACAGCCTGATGTTATCTACCAGTCAACGCTGGTCAAACATTGCAATTCGTCATCAAATGAAGTTCGGAATTTGGAATCATGTACTCTGCTTGAGTCGAAAACTATAGCCCCTAACAAAGCACTTCTTTGAAATGAAGGGAAAATGATAAGAAAGGGAAACTATGCCTCTTGACATTCATATTTGATTGTAATGGGGAAAGTCGAAAGTTTAAGTCCCATCCGACATGAAACATCTCCTTTAGCAAAAGAGATTTGCAGTCTGGAAATAAGTGCTTAGACGTGGGGACATGGAGTGCGTAAATGGGCCGCCATTACTGTTTGCTAACTGTTAGGATAAGTGAAAAGATTAGGTAACCGTACCGTTAGATTCCAAATCCAAATGGCGGGTTCTCCTCCACAAATTTTTTTCAAGGAAACGTGTTAACTTTTTTAACTGGTTTCCTTTAAAAAAAATTAAAATTGGAAAAACACGCTTCAAAGTTCCATGAGATTCCTTCATATGAGAAAAGAAAAATTAACATAAGAAAACATATAATTTTAGAATTAATTGAATATCAAAATAGAGATACTGCAAAGTGGAATAATATATGCAAAAAATAAATAGTTAATGTCATTAGAAAGATCAATTTAAGTTTTTGTCAAACATGGAGAAAACACAAGAAATATTAGTTTTGAGACTAATAATGAAATCATTTTTTTTTTTTTTTTTGTTTTTTTTTTTTTTTTTTTTTTTGCATTTATATGAGTTTACTAGATCCAATCATGCAAATTAGAATCATGTCGAGAATCTCACTCAAACTTCTCTAAAAAATGCCCCCAGCTTTTGTGGAAAAATCTAAAGTTTTTTGTTTGTCTCCCATTAAAGAAAATGAAGATATAAATTCTACTAAGGCGAGTCACACTAGAAATGAATCTAGAACATCTTATTTCTGTTCAAAAGGAAATGCTTGGAACAACTCTAGCAAAGTCTTATTGAATTTTAAACTCTCAATGGGCTTGTGAAGTCTTTTATGTCAATAAGAGAATAGAGCAAAATAGGGAAAGATGCGATTGGTCATAAACTACCCTTAACCTTTTTCTCCAAAATGATAAATTTTCTTTGCCTTTTTGAAATTTTCTTTTTGCTGATTAACCAAAGCTCACATTTATTCTAAATTTGACCTCAAAGTCAGATTTTGGCAACTGTGCATTCACCTTGAAGACAGACCTAAGACGGGAGTTCTCACTTTTGGTTTCAAAGTAGTCCTTTCTCTGTTTCAAAAGGCTATGTGCTGCATCTTTGAGCCAATTATGTCTAATGTAGCGGTTTACATTAATGACATATTACTTTACAGTCCTGATAAAGAATTTCACTGACTTCTCTTCAAATAGTTTGCAGAAATTATAAAGAAATATGGAATCATGCTCTCTCAAAGAAAGATGAATATTGTTAAGACGGGAATTAAATTTCTAGGTATGTGCCTTAATTAAGGTACATACCGTCTAGTGCTACACATTGCTAAGGAATTATTGAAATTTCTTGAAGAAGATTTCACGACAAAGCAAGTTTAGTAATTTTTTGGGATAATCATAGAGACTTTATTCAAAATATTGCAAAACTATTGATTCCATTGCAATTGATGTTGAAAAAAAAAAAATCCTCCACCTTGAGGAAATACTCAAATTAGGTCAGTTGCCTCAGGTATGCTATCCTACAGTAGGCGAACCTCAGGTTTTTTTCCCCCCTACATTTGTTTTGTTTTATATTTGTTGAAAAAGCAACGTAAGACTTCACGCTAACACCACACCACTATCTAAGGGTGACTAGTCAGCCACATTAGTAGTTTCATCTACTATTTTAATGTAATAACTAATTTGAAAAAAAATATATTATGGTGTCGTGGTCCTTTTCTTCTTTAGCTTCCACTATAAAAGTAATTTAAGGTGTGTATCTTATAAAGTATATATTTAAATTCTTCCACAAGATTAACCGGTTGCCATGAACTTGTGCAACAAATATATGGACGGTGATTATAAGTAACAATACCGTCTTCTTAATTAGTAAGATCACATGTGGTTGATTTGTGGGTCATCGGTCTTGGTGGTAAGGCCGAGTGGCAATATACAATGCACGTGTATTCAATTGATGAATCATGTAGCCTAACATCAAGTTCTATGTTTTATAATAGTTAGATGTTAAACCACCATTTTGTCTAACGGCAGTTGACAAAAGTCTTACAAAACCTCATATTGTATCAGACTAAGAGATCTTAACTTCAAATCTTTCTGGACCTCCGTTTGTCTTCCCTTGCTTATTGTCACCATTAGAAAATTCAAATAAAAGCTAAAAGCTTTTGTGCAACTCTGACGCGTTACAAATACATTTTTCCTAAATTGTCCTAATCATGCGAGTTTCAAAAGTAAAGATATAATTCAATGAGTCACGATGAAGGGCCCAAGGGCACGCGAGAATAACTAAGTAGCGGATAGAGGCCTCCAAACGAGGATGTAGTTAGGCGGGGCATCCCAATCGGACTGGGACTCTCCACATCTTGCTCAATAATATTTACCAGAATTCATGTCATTTCATGATTCGTGCCAACCTTCGTACCGAACGGTCGTGTCGGTACGTGAATTGTCGTGTCCAACCTTATCATACACGAAGATTTATAGGGAAAGACAACGACCACCCCACCAATGTGCTTAGGTTTGGGTCTTTTCCTTCTCCTTATAGTTGCCGATAATGCGTTGCTTTCTTGTTGCGCTAATTGGATCATATCTGAAGCAAATCTTCGAATTAGTTCTATGAGAAAAGACTTCACTACAAACTGGGCTTTCCTACGCGCGAACTTCGTCAAAACGTCCATCTTTGTAAACCGCCAATACGAAGCTTGATTGAAGAAAGTTCTCTCCGCTGAGGGTGGAAGAAAATATTGCCTTAGCAAGATGATAATCATCCCCAAGCTTCTTGTGTGAGTCACCATAAACTAAGTCAAGTTACTCGTGAGCACGTAGCTCAGCCTCAGTTCGATGATATATTACTCGATCAAATCAACTTTTTTGATCTTGAGTTGAGCTCAAGCTACTCAAATCTCATGTTGAGTCAACCTTAAGCTTGCAATTATAATTGTGATAAAATCAAACATAGGGATCCTAAAGTTACACAGTGCATCCACACATACACGAAAATCCAAGGAAGATATTCGGGCTCTATGAAGCTCTAGAAGATCGAGTTTCTTTAAGCTCAAGCCAAGCTTGGTAAAACTCTATTATCAGATCAAGCTCAAGTCAAGTTTGGAGCGCCGACTTACGTGCCCCTCAATAAATTACACATTTCCAAGATCTTTTTTCCCAACATTTAGAAATGCCGCCCATTTTTACTCAAATACTGTCAAGAGTGGTGTCGGAAAGACTTTTGGCGGCTTATGTGCACTAAATGGTGCTAGATATGTTATTTAAGGCCATCTAGGCACTTATTAATGCCATCAATTAAGTCATTAAATCGCTGTGACCAGCAATAAGGGTGTTGGAGAAATCTTTCCAGAAGATTTTGAAGCTGACAAAACATTTCTATCAGTCTAGTCTTGATATCATTGGTTTAAAGTCTCAAGACTTTGTAATCTAAAGTCTCAAGACTCAAGACTCAAGACTCAAGACTCAAGACTCAAGTCTCAAGACTCAAGATTATTCTCACCGACAGTCTTTCTAATCCAGTTGCGTAGGATATCCGGTCGAAGTATATGGTTGGGGATTTGATCCAATCCTCTGGAATAGATCCCTTGGTTGGATAATCATTTCGGATTCTTTTGATTCTTATCAAAGATCAATTGAAGATCTGATGGTCGACGAAACATTCTTGGAATGTTCTATTCTTGGAAACTAAAATCCTGATTGTATGGGCGAACAGATTGATGGGCTATCATCGATTCCTTAAATAAACTCGGATGATCTTCTTAATTGATTCCGTCCAACGGGTAGATTGGAGGAATTCCTTTGGTAAGTGCCAACGGCTATGATGGCATAAAGGAGTATAAAAGGAAGACGTTCTAGTTGTTTTAAGTGTGTGATCGATAGATAAATTCCAGAGTCTGAAGAACCTTGATTGTTAGTCGAGACCTGTTCGAGCGAAATTGTATACTCGAGAGAGTGGTTGTACTTGGTGATACCTTGAGCGAGTGTAGTAGATCATCTACATCGAGATCAAGGAAGATCAACACCGTAACATCTCTTTGTTCATAGTGGAATCCAGCCAATCGGCTGTCGCTGTCGGTGTAAGAGTGGACGTAGGCTTGAATCAAGCCGAACCACTATAAACCTCGTGTTTAATTCTCTCTTTCCTTTACTCGTCTTACGATTGATTTTTTTAATCCTTCATCTGTTTAAGTATTACGCAAACTGCAAGAAAATATTCAGAATACCTATTCACCCCCTCTAGGTACTCGTACTAGCATTATCAATTGGTATCGAGCCTGTGTTCTTACTTTATTTGAAGTGTTTTACTTGAGTAAAAGATCCATGGCTAGTATGCTAGCACCGGGGCTGATGGAAGGGCAAAGCAATACAAGACCACCCTACTTTGATGGAAAGGATTACAACATCTGGAAAAACAAGATGAAAGCTTTTCTACGATCAAAGGATCCTCTCGGAATGGGATGTGGTGGAAAGAGGAATTACTCCTACTGCTGCATCGGTATCCGAAAGAGGGAAAGATATTGTTGAACCCAAGCGGAATGTCTCAAGAAGAGATAAACAAGAGACAAGCACTCGATGCAAAAAGCAATTTACTCTTTATATTGTGCTTTATCACCAACTGAATATAACAGAATATCTTCTTGTGATACAGCAAAAGAAGTCCTGGGATAGATTACATATCACTTATGAAGGGACAGACCGAGTGAAGGAGACCGAATTAACATTCTCCTTGGTCAATATGAAGCCTTCAAAATGAAACCAGGAGAATCTATAACTGACATGTTTAGCCGTTTTATAGATATTGTCAATGGCCTTGAGAATCAAGGACAGAAAATTTCTGATCCTATGAAGGTGAACAAGCTACTACGTGGACTCTCCAAGGATTGGAATCATATAAAGACTTCAATAAGAGAGACGCAAAGAATTATGCCATTATCTCAGACGAGCTGATTGGAACTCTTCGGTCTTATGAAGTGGAACGAATTAATGAAGAAGAAGATCCAAGAGGTAAGAAATCCATTGCATTAAAATCTAACGATGATTCTGATGATACGGACTACTGAAGAAGATCTGGATGATGAGGAGCTTGCTCTTATGATTAGAAGGTTCAGAAAGTTGAATAGAAAAGGAAGAAGGTTCAACCCAAGGAAACAAAGTTTTCAGAAACAGCAAACCAAGTTTGTTGATAATGAGGAACCAAACAAAGATGTAGTTTGTTTCGAATGTAAGAAGAAAGGACACATCAGACCAAATTGTCCTCTCTGAAGAAGAAAAGAGGAAAAGCTGAAAAGTCTCGAAAAAGCTCTTAAAGCCGAAACTTGGAGCGATACGAGTGTGAAGAAAGTGATGAGGAATATGCTAACCTATGTCTGATGGCACAATCGGACTCGGACTCTGGATCGACTCGATTTGACAGTGAATTCGAGGTAAGTGATTATAAAATTCCTGTCAAAGTCTCTAAATATATTGATGAATTATGTTTTAGTCTTAAGACTTCTCTAAAAAGGATTTCCGAACTGAAAAGGAAAACTTAGTTTTAAAACAAAAGGAAAATATTTTAGAAGAAAAAGTGAAAAGTTTAGACTTAAATTTTTCTACTCTTAAGGAGAATGAAGATAAACTTTCAAAAGAAAATGCATTCTTAAAAACTGATTTATCAAATATTTCAAAGAAATTTTCAATAGGGTCTGAAAAACTTGAAAAAGTTCTTTCAGTCCAAAGACCTTACTTTAACAAGTCTGGTTTGGGTATGACAGCGAAACAATTTCTTTAATTGATTTTCCAAAAGTAAAAGAAAGAATTAAGAATAGACCATCAAAGGAGACTTACAAAAATCATTTCAAGAAAGTCTTTGTAAAGTACGTAGGTCGAAATGCTCTAAGGTGTTCAAAGTGTAACAGTCAGGATCATTTTGAAAAAGAATGTCCTATGGTTTGGAAGCCTGTTAAGAGAGTATGGCCTAGTAATGCTTTCTCTACTAACGTCAAAGGACCCAAGAAAATTTGGGTACCAAAGAAAGCGTGAGACTCTTCTTTGATTGCAGGTCTCTGTCAAAAAGAAAGTTAAGTGGTATCTTGACGGTGGATGTTCAAGACACATGACAGAGACTCAAATTGCTTCATAAAGATTGTTCAAGTAAATGGTGGAAAAGTTTCATTTGGTGGAAACAGCAAAGGAAGCATTGTGGGTTTTGGAACTGTGAAAATTGGAAATCTCACAATAAGCAATGTCTCTCTAGTGGAAGGACTCAACTACAATCTTCTAAGCATTAGCCAATTGTGTGATACTTTTGGTTTCAAGATCTCCTTTCAAGAAGGCACGTGTTCTGGGATTAGCAAGGACTCAACTCAGTCTTTCATGGGTCGAAGACATGGAAATATCTACCTTCTTGATGTAAAACCAAATGAAGCACAATGCCTAATCTCAATTCAAGATGAAGCAGTCTTATGGCACGAAAGCTTGGCCATGTCAATATGAAACAATTAGCCAAAATCTCATCAAAGAAGCTTGTTCGAGGTCTACCTAAATTGCCATACCAAAAGTCGATTCATGCACTCCATGCATTCAAGGAAAGCAAGTAAGAAATTCATTTAAGCAAATAAATCATGTTTCTACTAATCATGTACTTCAATTGCTTCATATGGATCTCTTCGGACCAACCTTGAGAACCCGAGCATTGGAGGTAAGAAATATTGCCTAGTAATTGTGGATGATTACTCCCGTTTTACTTGGGTATATTTTCTTTCAAGTAAGTCAGAAACCTTTTCGTATTTTGAAAAATTTGCCAAAAAGATTCAAAATGAAAAAGGATGTGCAATTTCAAGCATAAGAACGAGATCATGGAAGTGAATTTGAAAATAAAGATTTTACTAAATTTTGTGATAAATCTGGTTTTAATCATATGTTTTCCTCTCCATATACTCCCAGCAGCAAAACGGAGTTGTGGAAAGAAAGAATAGATCTCTTCAAGAAATGGCTAGAACTCTTTTAATTGAAAGCAAAATTTCTTCACGATTTTGGGCTGAAAGCTGTTTCAACAGCATGCTATATTATAAGTAGTATTTTTAAGACCTATTTTGGAGAAAACCCCTTATGAATTGTTCAAAGGTAAAGAGCCTATTGTTTCATACTTTCATGTGTTTGGTTGCAAATGTTTTATTTTGAAAAATGCAAATGATAGAGTTGGTAAGTTTGAAGAAAGATCGAGATGAAGGCATCTTTCTTGGATATTCTACATCAAGCAAAGCCTACAGAGTCTACAACAAGAAAAGCCGGTTAGTGGAGGAATCAACGAATGTTAAATTCCAAGACTCAATGCAAGATGAACCCAGCAAGACTCGGTATGAAGAGTGAACCTACTCGGACCTTCCAATGCTTAAAACTCAGGAAGCATCTCGGTCTCGGAAGTCCAACATCAAGAAGCACATGAAGATTCAAACAAAGAAAGAGATCATCAACTAGAAAGAACAACCAAAAGATGCTGGAAGCATAAATCCAGTCATCCTAAAGATCTCATTATTGGCGAAATGAATGAAGGAATACGCACCAGATCAAAAGGCATGAAGAATCTAGTGCTGTGGCTCTCATTTCTGAAATCGAACCAAAAAGCATAGAAGAAGCTTTTATCGATGAAAGTTGGATCGAAGCTATGCAAGAAGAACTCGACAATTCAACATCAATAATGTCTGGGAATTGACATCTAAACCAAAAGGTAAAACTGTTGTGGAACCAAATGGGTATTCGGGAACAAGATGAATGAAGAAGGAAAAGTCGTACGAAACAAAGCAAGACTCGTGGCCAAAGGATATACGCAAGAAGAAGGAATAGACTATGATGAGACTTATGCTCCGTAGCAAGGTTAGAAGCTATTCGTCTATTACTTGCATTTGCTTGTTATAAAAATTTCAGGTTATTCCAAATGGATGTCAAAAGTGCATTCCTAAATGGATTCATCAATGAGGAAGTCTATGTGGAACAACCACACAGGTTCGAAGACCCAAAGAAACTACATTCAGTCTTTAGACTGAAAAGGCCTTGTATGGTTTAGAAAGCAAGCACCTCGAGCATGGTACTGACAGACTAAGTAAATTCTTATTAAAGAATGGTTTTGTCAAGGTAAAGTAGATACTACTTTGTTTATCAAAAAGGAAAGCAAAAGCTTCTTACTTGTTCAAATATATGTGGATGATATTATTTTTGGATCGTCTAATGAAAGACTATGCGAGAAATTTTCTAAGTCTATGCGGGATGAGTTTGAAATGAGTATGATGGGAGAATTAACATTCTTTCTTGGACTTCAAATTAAACAAATGAAGGAAGGAACTTTTATTCATCAAGAAAAATATGCGAATGATCTTGTCAAAAGGTTTGGATTGAATAACTGCAAAAAGACTGACATACCAATGTCATGTTCTCAGAAGATAGACAAGGATGAAGAAGGGAAGAAAGTAGATCAAAAGCTGTACAGGAGCATGATCGGTTCACTTCTTTATCTTACTGCTTTCTAGACCTGATATTTTGTTGAGTGTTTGCATTTGTGCTAGGTTTCAATCAGATCCCGAGAGAATCCCATCTCGGTGCGGTAAAACGTGTTATCAAATACGTTGCCTCATCTTCAAGCATCGGTCTCTCGGTATCCCAAGAAGGGAGACTTTAATCTTCTAGGATACTCGATGCAGATCTGGCGATTCGAGAGTCGATAGAAAAAGCACCTCTGGAATTTGTCAAATACTTGGAAACGGGGACGAGTGTCTTGGTTCTCAAGAAAGCAAAGCAGTATCTCTCTCAACGACGAAGCAGAAAATCAGATGTGACAACACCGGTGCGATCAATCTCACCAAAAATCCAATCCTTCATTCAAGAGCAAAGCATATTGAGATTCGACATCACTTCATCGAGAGATCATATTCAAAATGGAGCAATCTCGATTCAATTTGTTGATTCAAAGAGTCAACTAGCGGATATATTCACAAAGCCTTTGGAGAAAAATCAATTCAATCTTATCCGTTCAAGACTCAACATTTTGAAGCCTGAAGAAGTTAAAGTCTAGAGACTTACCAAACTCTAAGACTCTAATCTTTGAGACTTTAAATCCTCGGACTCGGACACTCGTGGCTATAGGCGTAAGTTGTACGAATTTTCGTTTAAACTCAAAAGGTACGATCTTTCGTTCGGTTATTCGATAATCCGCATGAAATTTAAAGTCTTATCTGCTTAAAGGAATAATTTTGGCAGTTATTGATTTTGAAAAATAATAAATCGTTCACTTTCCTTACATCGTTTGAACTTCCCTTTTTCAAAAGCGAGTTATATATATACAGTTTTTCTTTTCTCAATCTTCAAAACCCTAAAAGGCACTCTCCTCGATCTTTTGTTCTACGCTTGTTCGTCTTCGAAAGTGGTCATTTTTCTTGGGAAAGCAAGTGAAGGAATCTTCCAGCGACAAAGAAAAATGTCTTCTTCGAGAAATCATCAAGAATCGCAAGCGGGGGACCACAAAGAATGGAGAAGGGACCGACTCACTTTGATCTCACGAGGAAGAAGACTTAATAAGTCAGCGACAAAGTCCGATTCGCTCTCATCCACGTCATTCGCGCCTCCGCCCCCACAAGGTGCAAGTCATTCTTTGGAAGAAGAGATAATCGAGGAAGGCTGACCCGGTAAGAGTCCAAAAGCCCTCCTTTATATATAAACTTTATCGTGCGTTGAAAAGCGCAGGTTCTTCGCTGAAGTTTATAGATGACTTCCTTAAGGACAAAGATTATGGGAATGAGTATCGATTTACCAGAAGAAAATGGAGGAATTGGGAATTGCCCCAAAAGGAACAGCAGAGGAAGCACTTGCCGAACATTCCAAGTGATCCTCTTATGAAAGGACAAAATTTAATTGAAGGGAGCGATGATGACAGAATGTTCCTTGATTTTCAACCGAAAATGGGAGTGGCAGCAAAGGTGAAAGGAAATCAGATGGATTTGTTCAAATCCAAGGATCAAGAAAAAGTGTATTCAAGGCTGATGAAAAGAGGGGTGATAAACCCTAGAAGTGTAGATTTTGACTTCTGGACGCCATCAACATAAACTTAAGAGAAAAGTTGAATTTGTTTCAACTTGAGAATTTTTGCTCGACTCAAGACGGGTATGCTCATCGACCGCTTATTTCTATTCAAATCTTAGTTTTCTGGATGCGAATAGAATATCATTTAGTGTGCTAGACAAAGTCTACGTGGTAGATGTGAATATGTTGGCTGATATAGTTGGAGTTGAACGAGGACGTTATCTTCCAATCAAAGTCTCGCCCTGCTCGTATTACTCGGAACTTGTCAAAGATAGGGACGCAGAGAAGAAAATTACCTATTCAAGGATGAATGCTATCAACATTCTGCTTCATAAGATTGTAATCAATTGTCTTAGACCAAAGTCTACGTCAAAGACTACGTGTCTCATTTGAAGCAAAGTTGATGTATGCAATCAACTCGGGACGAAAGTTCTCTCTCCCGCATACTATTCTCTTCCATATGTACAGAGCAATGTCGAAAGACAAAGGACAATTGCCTTATCTGGTGCAGTGACCAAGATCTTCAAACACATGAATATTGAACTGCCTTCAACACTTTGTGTTCAACCATGTGATAAGATGGTGATAGGTTTGAAGATGTTATCGAAGATGCGTCGAAAGAATTTTCAAGGCAATGGAGAAATTCAGAGTGAAATCTCTGTTCAGCTCGCTTCAAAGAGAAAAGGAAAGGAGGCCATAGGAGCCCCATCGAAAAGAAGAAAAGATCTCTCATCTTGGAAGATGAAGATGAAGAGGATGAAGATCCTACTATTCTGCTCGATAAGAACAAGACGTTACGTGTCTCAGCCTACCAAGTTCAGAAGAAACGAGAGAGAAGAAGAAGAGCAACTCGAAGCGAGAGAAGAAGAAGAACAGAGAGAGAAAGAGAAAGAAGATGAAGAAGAGAAAGAAAATCTGCTGCTGAATCTGGAGAGAAGGAAAACTAGAGAAAGATCATCACTCTTCCCCTTTGGATGTACTAGAGACGGGGGAGTTAGCGAGCATGAAGGTCTACACCTCATGCTGCAGATAGTGAAGGTCCAAGAAAATCTCGAGAAGACCCGAGACAATTTCAGGTTTCTCAATTGCATGAAAGAAGGTGATACATCAACACCAAATCTGCAAGACTGTACAGAAGCGCCATCGTACACATTTACTCCATCTGAAAAGCTGATGCATATACTCGATGAGAATTCTGCAGATTTTCGTCGTATCATGGATATTCTTCTGGAAATGCGTGGACAAATATATGCTCTGGAATGTGAAATTCAAGTCATGAAAAATGCTGGAAAAGCATCTTCAAGAATCTGGAGGAAAAGATGAAAGACCTTGCTCTGCAAATTCAAGCCAATGCCAAAGGAGAGGAGGTAGCTCATCTAAGGGAGGACTTGAAGAGGCTAGAAGGCATAGTCCGGTCAATGGGAGAATTCCGGATCGTGCGCATTCCCAAGCAGACATGATTCCTTTCTCACCCTCTTTTTAATGATGACAAAAAGGGGAGAACCAATTTGAACAAACATTTTTTTAAACTTTGATTTTTACTGGTTTATGTATGACCCGAGAACTTGAACTTGAGTGTGAGACTGAATGGTTGTGGAATTTGATGCTTGGTGGTTGCATTTATATTAAGTATTGTTATATGGTATTACTCATGAAAGACTAACCAATTTTGCTGTGGATGCGGAAGTCTGGTTGTTTATTAATCTTTATGAGTTAGCCATATTGCTTTGAGAAATATTTTTGCAGGTCAAAGTTGTTCAAATCTACAAGAAAGTTTTGTCACCATCAAAAGGGGAGATTGTTGGAGAAATCTTTCGAGAAGATTTTGAAGGCGACAAAACATTTCTATCGGTCTAGTCTTGATATCATTGGTTTAAAGTCTCAAGACTTTGTAATCTAAAGTCTCAAGACTCAAGACTCAAGACTCAAGACTCAAGACTCAAGTCTCAAGACTCAAGATTATTCTCACCGACACGGTCTTTCTAATCCGGTTGCGTAGGATATCCGAAGCCGAAGTATATGGTTGGGGATTTGATCCAATCCTGCGGAATAGATCCCTTGGTTGGATAATCATTTCGGATTCTTTTGATTCTTATCAAAGATCAATTGAAGATCTGATGGTCGACGAAACATTCTTGGAATGTTCTATTCTTGGAAACTAAAATCCTGATTGTATGGGCGAACAGATTGATGGGCTATCATCAGATTCCTTAAATAAACTCGGATGATCTTCTTAATTGATTCCGTCCAACGGGTAGATTGGAGGAATTCCTTTGGTAAGTGCCAACGGCTATGATGGCATAAAGGAGTATAAAAGGAAGACGTTCTAGTTGTTTTAAGTGTGTGATCGATAGATAAATTCCAGAGTCTGAAGAACCTTGATTGTTAGTCGAGACTGTTCGAGCGAAATTGTATACTCGAGAGTGGTTGTACTTGGTGATACCTTGAGCGAGTGTAGTAGATCATCTACATCGAGAGATCAAGGAAGATCAACACTGTAACATCTCTTTGTTCATAGTGGAATCCAGCCAATCGGCTGTCATCGGTGCGAAGAAAGAGTGGACGTAGGCTTGAATCAAGCCGAACCACTATAAACCTCGTGTTTAATTCTCTCTTTCCTTTTACTCAGTCTTACGATTGATTTTTTAATCCTTCATCTGTTTAAGTATTACGCAAACTGCAAGAAAATATTCAGAATACCTATTCACCCCCCTCTAGGTACTCGTACTAGCATTATCAAAGGGAAAGGCTGGAAATAAAATGCTGGGGGCATAAGAACTCTGCTGTAAATTGTAGTGATGACTCGACCCAAGCTTGGCTCAACTCAACTCGATCGGCACCCAAGTGCCCGACACCAAACTATTGAAGTTTCACAGACTGGTGAGTACTCAATAGACAAAAGATATTGCCTTAATGTTATGAAGCTATGCCATTCTTAAAAAGTGTAACGGGCTAGAACTAGAGGCCCGGATGGAAGTTGTGCCAAGCTTTTGTATCCGGTAATCTCATGCCAGATGATATGACTCCCTTACTAACACACAGAGAACGAGTATCCATTTGACTTTTATCGAAACGTTGCTCACTAAACGACGCCGACGATGATAGGCTTGATTATTTGTTTTCCGAAGAGTGGGCTTCTCCGCTTTTAAAGGAGGTAGATCATGACAAGCATCTTTGACGACGGATTTCAATTCAGGTCACGAATCATGATCTTTATAGGTGAGTCGAGGCAAACTTGCCATTTCTAATTTGAGACATAGCCACCTAGATAATTATTTCTTTTTTCGAAATACGGATCAAAGAGACAGTAGAATGAGTTCATTTACGATAGGAACGAGATCAGAAAGATTTTAATTGCTAGACAAGACATTGCAATTCCAGAGCACCTATGCAGGCGGTGTTAATCACCACTTGCATATACAAGTTACAACGCGTGTATTAACTACATAGAAAAAAGAACTAAATTAGCTTAACTAGCTACTCGAAAGACAACAACAGAGGCATATGCAGCGACTTAACCCGTGTCAAACTTCACATGAACTATTCGCCACTGGTCCATTATCGGAAGATTCCAAGCTTATCTCACCCTCCTATACATCGTCTTTCCGCTCCTTGACCTCATCAACGTCGATGATGCTGTCATTAGAGGCGATATTGTGACTTTGAGTATCGGCAATCGGCTTTGCACCACCGAAATTATCGGGTTCCTCCAAAACCATCACATTCGTCTTCCTATATATCAGATACAGTCCCATCTGAAACACTCCGAGGATAACCCAGTACGTTTGGAACCTATATAAATAATCATACTTGCGTTAATGAATGTATATCAGAAAATAAAGCGATATCTAAACCGTAGTCTCCACGACAAACTTTTTTCTTTGGGTAATAGAAAACACTTTTTAGCATAATTTTTAGTATTTGCCGAAAGTCGATGCATACCGCAACATGGATGTCCTTGAGGAATAAACCGTAAAGGAGCCAAGTCGCAGCGCTGAGCGTGAGGAAAAATGAGAGAGAGCAGGGCATGAACTCTACGCTTTTGGTTCGTATCACCATTCTCTGCACAATATTCGTCGAAAATAAACGCTATGCGAAACTTGTCTCACATCACTCGGTAGCAATGTGCATGAAGAAAAGTATAAACAGGGAAAACTAAAAAATAAAATAAAATCAAGAGTTACTTCAATTATTCACCATAACACTTAAAGGAGATGCGAAGACGCTGACGGAGAATCCAACACAAAGCCACCCAAGAAGTTGGACCCTGGTCGATGCCTTTGTTAACAAGCGGGACAAGAGAAGAAAGGAACAAAACCCTCCAAAGCCCGTCACCATCAGCTTCACTGTAAACAACTGCATGAATGCATCCATGCAAGCATTTATCATTAAAATACCTTCTTTAACAACGTATGCTGTTACATATCGACCGGGTAAGAATTGTGACGATATCATGTATATGAGATTGAATAGGTAAGTCCGTACCATGGCTTTCTTAGGAGCATAAGCAAGGTAGAGAGCAACGTAGTGATATTGCTAGTATAAACACCTAGAGGGGGGGTGAATAGGCGCACAAACAATTTGTCTCAAATACGGAAGCAATTCTTTACAAATTGAAATACGATCGAGGTAGAGAGAGAGAAATTTGAACACAGGATTTATAGTGGTTCGGCTTATTTCAAGCCTACGTCCACTCTTCCGCACTGACAGCCCACCGGCTGGATTTCACTATGATCAAAAGAGAAGTTACAGCACATCTTTGCCTTGATTCCACAGTGTAGATGTTCTACCACACCTCCTCAAGGTCTCTCACAAATATAGACTCTCTTTTGTATACAAGTATTCGCTCAAGTGATTTATCTAAACAAATAGGAGCTTCAGACTTTGGAATTCTTCTATCGCGCACTCCTCGAACAACTAAGAACGTCTTCCTTATATACTCCTTTATGCCATCATACCCGTTGGCACTTACCAAAGGAATTTCTCCAATCTACCCGTTGGACGGAATCAATTAGGAAGATTGTTCGAGCTATTAAAGGAACGTGTTGATAGCCCATCAATCCTGTTCGCCCATACAATCGGGATCTCGGTTTCCATAAGTAGAACCTTCCAATAATATTTAGACAATCATCGAATCTTCAGTCATTGAATCACACTTGATCAATCAAAGGATTCTGATACGTCTTCTCAGCCACGAGATCTTCTCCAGATGATAAGGTTAAATCCGAACAAAACATCCAGTTCTGGATAACCTTTCTTCAACGGACTAGAGACTGTCAATGAGGATAGACTTTGAGTCTTGAGTCTGGCTGTCCGGAAGTCTTCAGACTTTAACTGACAGAGTCTGCAGACCTTCAGACTAGACTGATGGAAACGTTTTGTCAACTTCAAAACACTTTCACTGAGATTTCTCCAACAATCTCCCCCTTTTTGATGGTGACAAAACCTTCCTGCAGATTTGGATAACTTTGACCTGCAAAACATTTCTCAAACACATATGCATATCTTATAGAAATAAATGGCTAATAGAATAACACTAGAATCTGCAACCACAGAAAATAGGTTAGTCAGTATATGATTAAGCCATTCATAAGATATCAATATTGATTAATAGAAGCAGTCAAGTCAAGTCCAAGTCTAGGCAGTTCTTATCCAGACACAAAACAAAGTCAAACAGGTTCAAACCATAAACCTCAAAACAATCCAAAAAGTTTAATGAATGAAAAGTTTAAGTTTTTGAATCAAATCTTGCATCTCTCCCCCTTTTTGTCATCATTAAAAAAGATGAGATGAAGTTAAGAATGCTTGGGAACGCGGACAAGCTGGATATCTTCCATAGACTGAACGATGCCTTCCAGCCTTTTAAAGTCTTCCTTCAGCTGTACAACCTCCTCACTCTTGGCATTTGCCTGATTCTGAATAGAGAGGGCTTGCATCTTATCATTCAATGAACAGGAAGAAGCTTGACTTTAATTCTTCAAGCTTTGAACTTCGCATCCCAAGGCATAAATCTGACCTTTCATCTCCAAGAGAATATCCATGATTCTCGCGAAAATCTGCTCCATTATCGGTCCGAGTACTTGCTTCGGCTCGATCGATGGAGTAAAAGCGACGATGGTGGATCAGCATAATCTCGCAGGTTTGGCGATGAAGCTTCATGACCTTCCTCTGGAAATTGAGATGCATAAACATCTTTTGGGTCACGGGCGAGCGGCCCGACTCCTTCACTTGCATCAGGATATGAAGACGTCACTCCTTTCTCCTAATCTCCCCCTGTTTCCATGCCTACAGGTGGAGAAGAGATTTCCTCAGGTTCTCCTTCTTCTCTTCTTTCTTCTTCAGGTCTTTCTTCCTCTGCTTCTTGCTCTGCTTCTCTTTCTTCTTCTTCCTTCTCCTCTGCTTCTCTTTCTTCTTCTTCTTTCTCCTCTGCTTCTTTCGTCTTTTGTTCCGATTCTTTCTGTGGAACAGGATGACTTAAATTCTTCAAAGCCATTGCAGAGATGGTGATGTCTTCATCATCATCTTCATCCTCAACGAGGAGAGCTCTTCTTCTCTTTGATGGAGCAGCCATGGGCTCCTTCCCTTTTCTCTTAGCAAAGAAGAGAGAATTGATGAGATTTGGCGGGAGTCTTCTCCTTGAATTTCTCCAATTCCTTGCTCGGTTCCTTCAGACGCATTTTGGTCACCATTTTCAGTCCTACCACCATATGATCGCATGATCGAACACAAAAGATTTGCGGAGGCTGAATATTCAGATGTCGAATAACTTCGTAACAAGGCTTGGGTAAGGGAGTTGACCTGTCCTTCATCACTGCTCTATACATGTGAAACATAACAGTATGAGGGAGAGAAAACTTCTTTCCACAGAGGATGGCATACATCAACTTTGCCTCGGAGCTTGAAACATCAGTTTTGGAAGTTGATTTCGGCCGAAGGCAATTAATCACAATCTTGTGAAGCAAGATGTTGAATGCATTCATCCTTGAGTAGGTGATCTTCTCATCCGTTCTCCTGTCTTTCACAAGTTCAAGTGTGGTCCGAGCAATGGAAACTTTGATTGGTTGATATCTGCCTCTCTCAACTTCTAACACATCTGCCAGCATATTCATATCCACAACATAGTCTTGTTCTTTAACGCTGAAGGAGAATCTATTCGCATCTAAAAAGCTAAGATTTGAATAGAAATATGCAGTCAATTCAGCATAAGCCTCGGTTGAGTCGGAGCGGAACTTTTCAAGTTGAAGATAACGAACTTTTCTCTCAAGTTCACTTTCACAAAGCATCCAGAAAATCAAAGTCCACACTCCTAGGGTTTATTACCCCACGCTTCAGCAATTTTGAGTACAGATCCTTTTGTTCCTTTGATCTGAACAAATCTCCCCTTTTTCCTTGAATTTCAGCCGCAATACCCATTTTCGGTTGAAATAGACTGAACAGATTATCATCGTCATTCCCATCTACAGGATTCGGCCCCCAGTCACGAGGATCACTTGGGATATTCGCAAGGGTTTCCTCAGCCACCCCTTTACGAGCGATTCCCAAACTTTCCATTTTCGCGAGAAAGATATATTCGTTCCTATATCCTTTTTCTTTAACAAAATCATCAACATAGTTCAAAGGAGTACGAATTCCTTTTAAGGCACGATATAGCTTGTAAATAAAAGCGGGCTTTTGAACTCTTACGGGATCTGCATCCTTGATGATTTCTTCCTGATGCTGATGAACAACGCCTTGAGGACTAGTTGGTGGAGAATGACGCTGCTGAGAATGTTGTGGGCTCGGTTGCTGATCTGGAGTAACTTCATCTTCAGTAAGATCGAAGTGCGTAGGCCCCTCACTCATTCTCTATGGTCCCCTGCTTGCGATTCTTGAGGACTTTTGCGAAGATGACATATTTCTCAGTGTTTGGAAGATTCCTTGCTTGACTTTTCCAGAAAAGATGACAACTTTTTGAAGATTGAGCGAAGAAGACAAACGGGAATGGAGGATCGATGCTTTCTAGGGTTTTTGAGAGAAAAATGAATAGAAAAGTGAAGAGAAATTGACAGTGCTCGTTCGGTTAAAAAGAAAGGGTAAACGAACCGTCACAAAAGAAATAAAAATATGCCTTTTCAAAATAACTGTCCTTATCCGCAAAAATAGCTATTTCAAAAATAACTTCCCTTTTGAAAATGAATCGATGCAATATTTACGTTAATTAAATATAGCAACAATTTAAACACAGCCTGATGATCGTACCTTTTCAAGATAAGATTGGAGAGAGAAAGACTTACAAGTCGAAGGTCGAACCAAGACGTAGATAAAGTCTTGTAAGCCTCGAGTCTGAAAGTCTTTAGACTTTGATATCCTCATACCTCAAAATGTTGAGTCTCGGGTCCGTATAGACTCAAATTGATTTTTCTCCAAAGGCTTTGTGAGAATATCAGCTAGTTGATTCTTTGAGTCAACAAATTGAATTGAAACATCTCCATTTTGAACATGATCTCTAATAAAGTGATGTCGAATCTCTATATGCTTTGCTCTTGAGTGGAGAATTGGATTTTTGGTGAGGTTGATAGCGCTGGTGTTGTCGCAATTAATCTCCGTGCATGAGTCTTCAATTTCAAAATCTCTTAGCTGTTGTTTTATCCATAGAATTTGCGAACAGCAGCTTCCAAGAGCTACATACTCACTTCGTTGTTGAAAGAGACACGGTGCTTTGTTTCCTTGAAAACCAAGACACTCATTTCGCTTCCAAGCAACGGCAAGTTCCTGAAGTGCTCTTTCTATCAACTCCGCAACCGGCCAGATCTGCGTCCTGAATATCCCAGAAGTTTAAAGTCTCCTTCTTAGGATACCAAAGACCGATGCTTGATGATGAAGCGATGTATTTAATGATGCGTTTCGCAGCACCGAGATGAGATTCTCTAGGATCGATTGAAACCTAGCACGAGATGCAAACACTCAACAAAATATCAGGTCTAGAGGCAGTAAGATAAAGAAGTGATCCAATAATGCTCTTGTACAGCTTTTGATCAACTTTCTTCCCTTCTTCATCTTTGTCTATCTTTAAAGAACTTGACATTGGTATGTCGGTCTTTTTGCACTTTTCCAGTCCAAACCTTTTGACAAGATCATTAACATATTTTTCTTGATAAATAAAAGTTCCTTCCTTCAATTGTTTTACTTGAAGACCAAGAAAGAATGTTAACTCTCCCATCATACTCATTTCAAACTCATCCTGCATAGACTTTGAAAATTTCTTGCACAGACTTTCATTAGAGGATCCAAAAATAATATCATCCACATATATTTGAACAAGTAAGAAACTTTTGTTTTCCTTCTTGATAAATAAAGTCGTATCTACTTTACCTTTGACAAAACCATTTTGTATTAGGAACTTACTTAATCTTTTTGTCGTACCAAGCCCGAGGTGCTTGCTTTAAACCATACAAAGCCTTTTTCAGTCTAAGGCGAGTCTGGCTTCTTTGGGTCTTCAAACCCCGGTGGTTGTTCCATATAAACTTCCTCATGGATAAATCCATTTAGGAAGGCGCTTTTGACGTCCATTTGGAATAACCTGAAATTCTTATAACAAGCAAACGCAAGTAATAGTCGAATAGCTTCTAACCTTGCCTTTGGAGCGTAAGTCTCATCATAGTCTATTCCTTCTTCTTGCGTATATCCCTTGGCCACGAGTCTTGCTTTATTTCGTACGACTTTTCCTTTCTCGTTCATCTTGTTTCGAACACCCATTTAGCTCCAATAACAGTTTTACCTTTTGGTTTGGATGTCAATTCCCAGACATCATTTATGCTGAACTGTTTGAGCTCTTCTTGCATAGCTTCAATCCAGCTTTCATCAGATAAAGCTTCTTCTATGCTCTTTGGTTCAATTTCAGAAACGAGTGCCACAAAGACTAGACTCTTCTCGCCTTTTGGATCTTGTGCGAATTCCTTCATTAATTTCGCCAATTATAAGATATTTGGGATGACCGGACTTATGCTTCCAATTACTTGTTGATTTGTCTGGTTGATGATCTCTTTCTTTATTTGGATCTTCACTAACAACCCGATGCTGGTTTTCAGTCGAGATGCTTCTTGAGTTGTAGACTTTGGAGGGTGGAGCGAGTTCAGACTCTTCTTGATGAGTCGACTTGATTCATCTTGCGTTGAGTCTTGAAATTTGACATTCATTGACTCCTCTACAGATGACTCTTCTTGTTATAGACTCGTAAGCTTTGCTTGATGTAGAATATCCAAGGAAGATACCTTCATCCGATCTTTCTTCAAACTTACCAACTCGATCTTTTGCATTTTTCAATATAAAACATTTGCAACCAAATACATGAAAGTATGAAACAATAGGCTTCTTTTCTTTGAATAACTCATAAGGGGTTTTCTGAAGAATAGATCTTAAGAAGACTCTATTGATGATATAACATGCTGTTGAAACAGCTTCAGCCCAAAATCGTGAAGAAATTTTACTTTCAATTAAAAGAGTTCTAGCCATTTCTTGAATTGATCTGTTCTTTCTTTCCACAACTCCATTTTGCTGAGGAGTATATGGAGAGGAGAACACATGCTTAAAGCCAGATTCATCACAGAATTTTGTAAAATCTTGATTTTCAAATTCACCTCCATGATATGTTCTTATACTAGAGATAACACATCCTTTTTCATTTTGAACCTTTTTAGCAAATTTTTCAAAATACGAAAAGGTTTCGGACTTACTTGAAAGGAAATATACCCAAGTAAACGGGAGTAATCATCAACAATTACTAGGCAATACTTCTTACCCCCAATACTCGAGTTACGGTTGGTCCGAAGAGATCCATATGCAGCAAGCGTAGTACATGATTAGTAGAGACATGATTTATTGGCTTAAAAGAATTTCTTACCTGCTTTCCCAGAATACATGGAGTGCATGAATCAGTCTTTTGGTATGGCAATTTGGGTAGACCTCGAACAAGCTGCTTTGATGAGATTTTGGCTAATTGCTTCATGTTGACATGACCAAGCTTTTGTGCCATAAGCTTGCTTCGTCTTGAATTGAGATAAGGCATTGCGATTCATTTGGTTTCACATCCAGAAGATAGATATTTCCATGTCTTCGACCCATGAAAGACGAGTAGAGTCTTTACCTGATTCCAGAACATGTTCCTTCTTGAAAGAAGATCTTGAAACCAGTATCACACAATTGACTAATGCTGAGAAGATTGTAATTGAGTCCTTCCACTAAGGAAACATTACTTATTGTGAGAGTACCAATTTTCACGGTTCCAAATCCCACAATACTTCCTTTGCTGTTTCCTCCAAATGAAACTTTTCCACCATTTACTTGAGCAAGCTTTATAAAACAATTTGAGTCTCCGTCATGTGTCTTGAGCATCCGCTGTCAAGATACCACTTTACCTGTTTCTTGACGGAGACTGCATTTAAAATAAAGTCTCAAGCTTTCTTTGGTACCCAAATTTTCTTGGGTCCTTTGGTGTTAGTAAGATAAACAGTATTAGCCCAAACTTTCTTAACGAGGTTTCCATACCATAGGACACTCTTTTTCAAAGTGATCCGGACTGTTGCACTTAGAACATCGAGAGCATTTCTACCTACGGGTTTTACAAAAACTTTCTTGAAGTGATTTTTATAAACCTCACTTGAAAGCCTTTTCTTAATTCTTTCTTTTACTTTAGGAAAATCAATCAAGGGAATTGTTTCTTTTGTCATACCTAGACCAGACTTATTGAAGTAAGGTCTTTGTCTTTGAAAAGAATTTTCTCAAGTTTTTCAGACCCTATAGAAAATTTCTTTGATATATTTGATAAGTCTGTTTTTAAAAAAGCATTTTCTTTTAAAAGATTTTCTTCATTTTCTTTAAGATTAGAAACAGACAAGTCTAGACTTTTAACTCTTTCTGCTAAAACATTTTCTTTTTGTTTTAGAGCTGAGTTTTCTTTTTTCAGTTTGGAAATTCTTTTGAGAGAAGTCTTAAGACTAAAACATAGTTCATCAATGTATTTAGAAACTTTGACAGGAATTTCAAAATTACTTGCCTCAAATTCAGCTCGAGTCTCGATCCTGAGTCGATCCAGTCCGAGTCTGATTGTGCCATCAGACATAGATTGGCATATTCATTATCACTTTCTTCACACTCAGTATCACTCCGGGTTTCAGCTTTGAGAGCTTTTCAGAAATTTTTCAGCTTTTCCTCTCTTCTTCTTGAGAAGAGGACGGTTGGTACGATGTGTCCCTTTTTCTTGCATTCAAAGCAGACTACATCTTTATTTGGTTCCTCATCATCAACAGACATGGTCTGCTGTCTTTGAAAGCTTTGTTTCTTTGAGTTGAACCTTCTTCCTTTCCTATTTAGTTTTCTGAATCTTCTTATCATGAGAGCAAGCTCCTCATCGTCCATATCATCTTCAGAATCTGTATCATCAGAATCATCATTTGATTTTAATGCAATGGATTTCTTACCTTTTGGATCTTCATCTTCATTGATCCTTTCCACTTCATAGGACTGAAGAGTTCCAATCAGCTCGTCAACGGATAGTGGCATAATTCTCTGTGTCTCTCTTATCGAAGTCTTTATGTGATTCCAATCCCTGGAGAGTCCACGCAGTAGCTTGTTTACCTTCATGGGATCAGAAGTTGGTTGACCTTGATTTTCAAGACCATTCACAATATCTGTAAAATGACTAAACATGTCGATATTGATTCTCTGGTTTCATTTCGAAGGCTTCGTATTGACCGAGAAGAATGTTGATTCTTGTTTCCTTCACTCGATCTGTTCCTTCATAGGTGATATGCAATCTGTCCCAAACTTCTTTTGCTGTACCACAAGAAGATATTCTATTATACTCAGTTGGTGATAAAGCACAATATAAGGAGTAAATTGCTTTTGCATCGAGTGTTTGTCTCTTGGTTATTTCTTCCTGAGACATTCCGCTGGTTTCTTCAGTTTCTTTTCCTCTTTCGAGACGATGCGGTGGTAGGAGTAATTCCTTTTTCTACAACGTCCCATTCCAGAGGATCCTTTGATCGTAGGAAAGCTTTCATCTTGTTCTTCCGGATGTTGTAATCCTTTCCATCAAAGTAGGGTGGTCTCGGTATTGCTTTGTCCTTCCATCAGCCCCGGTGCTAGCATACTAGCCATGGATCTTTTACTATGAAGTAATACACTTCAAATAAAGTAAGTACACGAGGCTCGATACCAATTGATATTGCTAGTATAAACACCTAGAGGGGGGGTGAATAGGCGCACAAACAATTTGTCTCAAATACGGAAGCAATTCTTTACAAATTGAAATACGATCGAGGTAGAGAGAGAGAAATTTGAACACAAGATTTATAGTGGTTCGGCTTATTCCAAGCCTACGTCCACTCATCCGCACTGACAGCCCACTGGCTGGATTTCACTATGATCAAAAGAGAAGTTACAGCACAGCTTTGCCTTGATTCCACAGTGTAGATGTTTTACCACACCTCCTCAAGGTCTCTCACAAATATAGACTCTCTTTTGTATACAAGTATTCGCTCAAGTGATTTATCTAAACAAATAGGAGCTTCAGACTTTGGAATTCTTCTATCGCGCACTCCTCGAACAACTAAGAACGTCTTCCTTATATACTCCTTTATGCCATCATACCCATTGGCACTTACCAAAAGGAATTCCTCCAATCTACCCGTTGGACGGAATCAATTAGGAAGATTGTTCGAGCTATTAAAGGAACGTGTTGATAGCCCATCAATCCTGTTCGCCCATACAATCGGGATCTCGGTTTCCATAAGTAGAACCTTCCAATAATATTTAGACAATCATCGAATCTTCAGTCATTGAATCACACTTGATCAATCAAAGGATTCTGATACGTCTTCTCCAGCCACGAGATCTTCTCCAGATGATAAGGTTAAATCCTGAACAAAACATCCAGTTCTGGATAACCTTTCTTCAACGGACTAGAGACTGTCAATGAGGATAGACTTTGAGTCTTGAGTCTGGCTGTCCGGAAGTCTTCAGACTTTAACTGACAGAGTCTGCAGACCTTCAGACTAGATTGATGGAAACGTTTTGTCAACTTCAAAACACTTTCACTGAGATTTCTCCAACACGTAGATGGTCTCTATGACACATCCCACTGAGTTGACAGTGATGAGAAGGAAATCATTGGACTTAAAGTTGATGGATGCGTAGTATTGTTGGAAATGGTGATCCATTTTCTAGAATTTCCTAGAGTTGCTAAACTTCTAGAATTCCTTAGATGAAGTTTCTAGAAGAAAGAGGAAAATGTCCAACATGTAAGAGAAGTCTCTAGAAGAACTACAATCTAGAATTTCCTAAAATAAGCCTAAGTGGACAACATTCCACATTATTCTAGAATGTTGTATTTAGTCTCTATAAATAGGAAAGAGGGGGAGTGTAGCAAAACAACAAATGTAAAGGTGTGAGAGGTAAACCCTCCACCTTGTGTGTGAGGTGAACCCTCCACCATGAGAGGTCATAAATCTCTATACCTCCATCAAACTATTTTGTTCAACTAATGAAACTATTTTCCCCAATATCTCATGTCCTATATCCTTCAATTATCCTAATTTATCCCTTGTCCATCCTCTATCCAATATAAACTATACCATGCTTCCACGCACATTTATATTCTAACAAGCCAGAGCATGGCGCTGAGCAAAGAAACCACGTACGGAACTAATTGAAACCCTTCGGTCGAGTTCCTCTTGCATACCCTATAAAATGTTGGTCTGCCAACATAAGCGAAAAAAGGATTGCAAGGACCCTATTAACCACTCGTTCATGTTCATACTTCCAGACCCTCCTGTTAAGCTAAACAAAAAGTTGATCAAGAGGATGAACTTAAGAGGATGAACTTACACTGGGGCCAAAAAGACCACGAAAGATATAAGATTACCTGGGACAAAGAATTATAAAAAAAGATGACAAATGAGTCAGTTCATGACCTTACGAGGGAATCAATATCTTGATGAGATAGGGGTTAGTGATGGCACAAGTATAATATGCATGTTAACCCCAGTTTGAGGAAGATACTAAGTGAGATTACAAGTTAGATCATGTCAAGCCAAAACTATATACCTAAAAGGCCAATAGCAAAGACGATACTTTTCAACAAAAAGTTGCACTAGAGCCTGAAACTACACCTGGTGTCCAGAATGCTGCAAGGGCAAAGAATCGTGCCTACTCCTCTTCTCCGCTTTCATAGACGAACGTCGTTTAACTCGGAATATCTCAGTATCGAGTCATCGCTATATTGACCAGAAAATGGCCTCCTCGCTGAGTCGTGGAGTCTATCCTGATCAGCACTCGTGCAATCATCATATGACAAAGAGGAGACAGACGATTCATATGCATTGCGAGACAGATTTTCTGAAAGTTTGTCAGGGTTAAGAATTGGCTTCTCAAAAACATGATGGCCCGCATTCTGCACATGATATTACCAGAATAAACATCAGAGAGCTGAGACCTAAAAAAAGTTCAAAAATCATGTTCTACCACCAAAAGTCACAAAGCAAGCTTATCTGTGACTTCCTAAACTATACATTATGCGAGATAAAAGATGCGGCAATTGATATCTGAATCTTACATTGTCAATAATAGATAAGCTTTGAGCCAGCATAGAATTTGAATGAGTTGGATGAACTGAGGAGAGGCATGGTTGATGCATTTCAGGTTCCAAATCTCTTCTTCCATAATTAAGTTCGGGTTCTCTCTCAATACAATCCAACTCTGGTGACTCGTTAGCATCTAGAGAAAGTGGATGAATGTCACAATAAGGGATGTATCTCTCGTTATAACTGTCATCAAATAAATTTGGAATAGAAAACAATTCTTTATCACTGCCTTTATCCCGACGGATATCGTCCAAAATCTGCTCATCCTGCTCAAACCTCTTGGCTGCTGCCTCCAGTTCTAATATATGATCCCTCACAAAGATTGTATAATTGCTTCCACACGGAAATTTTATTGATTCAATATCTGAAGAAATCATTGAAAATTGCAATAAGCCATTTAGAATCAGAAAACAAGAAAGAGGAACTCATCAGTCAAAAGCAATGATGAAGAAGCAAAAAGTACCATGACGTAGGCAAACGAGATGGAGATGACAGGCACAGTTGATATATGCTACATAGCAGTCGCGCTTGCATAGACTACATATAACTGTTCCATGTGAAACTGGTATTACACCAGAGCATGCCCTTGATTTCATTAAGCCCCAGCGAGCACGATGCTGAAAGCGCATCAGCTTCACAAAAGAAATCTGCATACTGCGGTGTGACACCAAGTGTGCAGAAGAGTAGTCTAAATCTCCAAGTTCTCCGCTTGCATAGAGAAGCATTGCTTCTTTACAGAGGAGCTCTTCATGAGGTAGCAATGGAATCCTGTTTAGAAGTGCATAGCGCTTGCTAGCTATGGCTCCAAGAAGAAACCAATCACCAAGTGCAAAGTTCACTGCCTCACCACAATTGAAACCTAAATAGTTGCAGACCTACTAGTGCAACTTGCAAAATCAAATGAAAGAAAAACCATACAAGATTAAGCTAAGAGTTCTTTTTCTCTGCTCAATGCATGCACCAAATACGTAGGTGCAAACATGCACATGCACATGCACGAGCACTTCCACGTGTACACACGTGCGCATGTCCGTGAGGGAGAGCCAGGGACACAACTGTCTAATTATGCGTCAAATCAAGCTAAGTTATTACAAAATCTTACCATGGCTAAATCCTGCATGATATGCTCGTGGGAACGTTACAACAAACTCCCCAGGCTTCTGAACTGCTTTGAAGACTGGGACGTCGTGTTCTAACAAAATATTTGGGGGAAATAGAGTTGCTTTTCCCAAAGTAAGTCAAAAGCCCCATCCTCACCATCGGCAGATAGAATATCAGTGGTATAAACATGCTCCCTAACTACCTTTTCGAAATCCAAAGCTGCATGACCGGGAACTCCATACCAAGTTTTAAAAGCTCCACAGTGGTGTAATTGATACTGCAAGCAAAAGGTGAAGAAGATGCTAGTAAAGGGGCAAAAATTCAAAAGACGATGCTCAAAAAACTAAGGAAGGAGTTATGCCAAAATGCTGGAGCATTAACCATTATTTATACCTGTACAAGTAGTGATCTTCCACGTGCCATGCAAACATACTAAAGAGCATTCCAATGTAAAGCATGGGATCAGTCACTCCCTGGAATAATCACTATGCATGAGGACCAGAGGGTAATAGATATGACCATGAAAGAAGAAGGTAAGCTAAACTGGTACCGGAATTGCAGTTTCCAGCAGACGTAAAACAGACTTGGGCAGGCGTGAGAGATTCTGAAGTCAAAACAGAAATGAAGTTATGAGTGAAACTAGATAGACCAAGCCTAGAAGCATGCAGAGCGTCTTCAATCCATCAGGACACCAACTATATAAAAAAGCATGATGACTTGCAATACACAAGATAACTTCTGGCTCGCCAGCTGTGTCATCAAACACCACTAAATATGCTTTAAATAGAAAACACAGCATTAAGGATTAAAGAAAAAGATTAAGAGATAGCAAGCAAAAATTAGATCCTCACCTTCAAGTTCCATTTACTACTTCCGAGTTGATCGGTGTCAGAAGATGAGAAGGCACTACCGTCAACATCACAAGCATATTCAACAGCTTCCATCTTTCCGCAAGCAATTTCTTGCCAAAATTCCTTTTCCATGAATTTGGCTGGAAGACATCCAACACTTTGATATCTTCGCGAAAAAACCTTGTTTGCCATCTTCTCAAAGTCCCGAAAAGAATAATTCCTGAATGCAAAAATGTACTCGTCAGCAGAGAGAGTAACGGACAGAGGAATGATCAGGTAAACATTATTCAGCATTACAAGAAAAATGAGGTCGGGACACCTGGAGTGCCATAACTTGGCACGCCGGGACACTTAAGTGCCATAACTTTAAAATGGTACACTTAAGTGCCATCATCGGAAAGCAAAATGGGACACTTAAGTGCCACTCCGGCGAAAATCCGGCCAAATGGCTGACGTGGCAATTTTCCGGCGACCTTAGTCCAAAACGGCGTCGTTTTACACGGCGACGTGGCGGAGAAAACGCAAAACGACGCCGTTTCGTGTGTCTACGTGTAATTATTAATATAAAAATTAATTAAATTATAAAGTATTCAAAAAATTAAAAAAAAAAAAAGAAAATTAAAAATTAAAAAAAATTAAGAAAAATTTAAAAATTAAGAAAAATTTAAAAGTTTAAAAAAAAAAAAAAAAAAAAAAAGGGGTCTAAGGGCGGCCGAGGGTGAGCCCTCGCCGCCCCGCCGCCGCCCGCCGTCGCCGCCGCCGCCCGCCGTCGCCGCCGCCGCCCCGCCATCGCGGAAGGGCGACGGACGGGGGAGGGTCGGCGGGTCGCCGGCCCCGGCCGACCGACGGCGAGGGCTCGCAGCCCTCGCGGATCGCGGCGAGGCCGCGACCTCGCCCCGAGATCTGGGCGAGGGCTCGCGGGCCCTCGCCGCCGGTCGGCGGCCTCGCCCGCCCCGGCCGTGGCCCGCGACCCGGCCGACCCTCCCCACTCCGTCGCCGGCCCTTCCCGGCGGCGGGGAGGCGGCGGGGGCCGCGAGCCCTCGCCGCCTCCCGCCGCCGCCGGGAAGGGCCGGCGACGGAGTGGGAGGGTCGGCCGGGGTCGCGGGGCCTGGCCGGGCCGGCGAGCCGGCCGACCGGCGGCGAGGGCCCGCGAGCCTCGCCCGGAATGGGGGCGGGTGCGGCCTCGCCGCGATCCGAGGCGAGGCTGCGAGCCCTCGCCGTCGGTCGGCCGGGGGCGGCGACCCCGGCCGACCCTCCCTCGTCGCCGGCCCTTCCCGACGGCTGGCGGCGGGCGGCGAGGGCTCAGCCCTCAGCCGCCCCTTCGACCCCCCTTTTTTTTTTTTTTTTTTTTTTTTTTTTTTTTAATTTTCTTATTTTTTTTTAAAATTAAAATTTTTAAAATTTTCTTATTTTTTTTAAATTTTTTAAATTTCTTAAAATTAAAAATTTTAAAATTTTTAAAATTAAAATTTTAAAATTTTTTAAAATTAAAATTTTAAATTTTTTTTAATTTTTAAATTTTTAAAATTAAAATTTTTAAATTTTTAAATTTTTATTATTTTTTATGCTGATTTGGAGCTCCGGCGAGCCACGTAGGCGAAAAATAATAATAAAAATGCCACGTAGGATTTCCGGCAAGGGTCGCGGAGGTGGCACTTAAGTGTCCCACTTGAAAAAAAGTGGCACTTAAGTGTACCGTTTGGAAGTTATGGCACTTAAGTGTCCCGGCGTGCCAAGTTATGGCACTTGTGCCGTTCTTCTGCCCAAGAAAAATGACCTTCCACTCATGAAAAAGGTGACCCTGTCATCAGAATCCCACTCAGCCAAACGAAGAGGTTGTACTCTAGTTTGCTTTTGGCAGATTTTGCCCAAGCTGTTGGATTGTCTACCACTTTTTCATTGGTAAACTCGTTGACTTACTTGAGCTTAAAAGAAGGGAAAATTTTGAAAGAAAATATTGTTCACTCCAAAGAAGACATCTCGATCAACATTATCAAGAAATGCTTAAACTTTTCTATGGCTTTGGAACCGATGCAAACTTAAGGCAATTTTTCTTGGCCTCTATTCCCATAGAACTCTCACAGCAAGTTAAGAGATCATTTCTCAACAAACAAATGAGAATTGTGAATATTCCCTTTGGAAAAATCCAACAAGAAATTCATCATTATCTTGATGATTTATGTCTCAGACGCCAAATGATGAAAAACTATAGTAGAGACGATCGAGAACTCGATAGTGCCTGTTCCTGCTAGCTCTTAAGATCAAGTGCTCTAGAAAAAGATTGTGATGGTTCTTGCGGAAAATACTTCAGAAAAGAAAAAAAAAACATTTAAAAAATACAAAGTAGGAAAATCCAAGCATACATCTAAGCATTTTCGAAGAAATAAAAAATGGCAATTTTTACGAAGATGGAAGAATTGTTTAGATAAGAAGAAATCAACTTGATGCTTCATTTGCAATAAGAAAGGTCACTTCACCAAAAACTGCTCACAGGCAAAAAATGTCATAATCTATTTAATACATCATATTGAATTCGAAATTGGTGTCTCCCTTGAGAATGATGATATTGAATCATTGTTTTCCATTGATAAAGATTCATCTAAACAAACTCTTTGTATCATGCATTGTTATCAAACTTCCAATAAAACTAATTCTAATTTAGACTCTGAAGATCTTTTTCATCTATCCGTAACATATGTGGATGTGACATCCTGATTTTCAGGTTATGATTTCGATTGGATAAGTTAGGCATTTCATCGACACGACCATAGTGCTTTTGTCTAAGATGGTCACTCATGAGATAAGTAGCCTATCAGGGAAAGCCATTAAGGAATTTTAATGCAATAGACTTGAGAATTTGACTAAGAATCGGCTACTCGATCATGCTCATCTTTAGAGGTCATTACAGCACAGTTAAAAATCGATTAGAAATTAGAGATAGGTCAGTTCGACTGAGATATATGGCTAAACGTGGGTGACTCCACTAAATTGGAAAATTTTCGTCGACCGGCACTAGACTGATTTTTCTATCGTTTTGATACCCTATGTCTGTATTTGAATTCTCGAGATTTTCATGATAACCGAAAGTAGCCAATGTGTCAAAGAGGTACGTGTGGCTCGAAGAAAATCAACCGCAGGTCAATTACACCAAAAATTCTTAAAAGCTACCCGGTATGCTAGGTCACACTAAAACCACGTCTGATTGAAATTAACCACGAATTTGAGTCCGACTTCAGAAATTGAAAGTTCTATTATGTCACAATTAATTTTAGGAACGTTGACTCAGTCTCAGAAGATTTTTTTGCAAACCGAGATTTTTTGAGAAAAAGTCATTCTAGGGCCATTTTTGTCAAGAAAATGTCGGGGATTGTTTTTTATCGCAAAATTGGGAAACAAGTGGGATCAATTGGTGAGAAAAAAATACCAATTGGATCAATGAGGTGTCGGTTGAATTTATTGAGACCGAATTGTGTTGAATTAAGAAGGAATCAAGGTCCAATTGAAAAGAAAAATAAGCAAATTCGCATGCCCTCCACCCACATGACTTTTGGACCCTCTCAAGCTTCTAGATGGGGGCAAATGGGTCTGAAAAAATTATAATAGAAGACAGCTATGGATGAGGATCAACTTGAGGGAACAAAGGGACATGAATAAGCTTGGTGGCCCCCTCCATAAAGCAAATTGGTCTCCCTCTTCTCCCCCTCCTTGCTGCCGTCGAGATCACCATCCTCCTACAAATGGAAGATCGAAAATTCCAGCAAAGAACGAAAGCACTCTCCCTCCTACATCGCATTCCGCCAGACCACTTGCGAGCAGTCATGCTCATCGCCATTCACCGCCCCGCCTTGCGCGCGCGCCACCTCACCTCAGCGCATGATCCCGACATCTTAGTAGCATGTTTTGCTGTCCCAGCAAGCTGTCTCAGCCTGTGCTGGAGCCATTTGTCCCACCTCCAACCATCATGAGTCCCTGCCTTGGCCCGGTTTGGTCCCCTCAACATTTCTCAGCTCGTTGTCGCCTTAAACCGAGCTTGTTTCCCTCTTTTCTAGCCCAAAACAGAAGCTGAAAGTGTGGGTATTCCAGCAAGGGTTTGACCTGTTTTGAAGATGTTCCCAGCCCTAAAAGCTAAGCCCGCCTTCGAGAGAATTGAGCCTTGTTGCGTCCCCATCGATTTACATTGATCGGATCGCCGAACAAGTGAGTGTAACTCACTAATTCTCGCTTAGCATGTTAATCACACTTAGGAGTTGATTAGTTTAGAGTAAGCTAAGATTAGGTTGTGCATGTTAGGTGGATAGTTAGTGCAATTAAAGCCTAGACGAGCTCTAGTATTTATCTAGAGTAACTCGGAAATTTTCCGGGTCCGTCTCAACATTCAATTAGGCTTTTTCGAACCTAAGTTGCATTTTCGGTATTTAATAATTAATTTCCGTATTTATTTAATTAATTAATTATTTTCTGCAAATTAGATCGGGATAATCGGTGACTGGAATTTTATGCTGATTGTGATGATGTGATCTGTTTATTTATTTGAGCTTGAATTTGTACTGATTTGGTGGGAATTGTGATTTTAGGAAATATTCATAATTTTATTTATCTTTAGTATTTAATTGAAAATAACCGAGTGTCAGTTTACAACGCCAAAATTATTTTGGTAAACCGCATGAAATGGTGGGATTTATGAAAATGAAATTATTATATTTTGGCTAAGGCCAATCGTATACCCACACACGGCTATTTTATCGAGTATGATAAAAAGTGAGAAATTGTTGGAGAACGAACGTCGGCTCGATGACTCAATATGTCATCTCGAAGAAAGACATTATATTATGTCAGCTCGATGACTAAGTATGTCATCTCAAGGAAAGACATTATATTATATTGGCTCGGTGACTAGGCATGTTATCTTGGAGAATGAACGTTGGCTCGGTGACTCGGCATGTCATCTTGGAGAATGAACGTTGGCTTGGTGACTCAATATGTCATCTTGGAGAATGAACGTTGGCTCGGTGACTCGGCATGTCATCTTGGAGAATGAACGTTGGCTCGGTGACTCGGCATGTCATCTTGGAGAATGAACGTTGGCTCGGTGACTCGATATGTCATCTTGGAGAATGGATAGTATTGACTAGAATGACCGGGGAGTAGTCTGACTAAATAGTCCGACTGACATGTAATCAACTAGGTCAGTTGATCGATGAGTCGATATGAGCAAACAATTTAATTTGATGTGACTCGATGAGGTTATGAATTGTGTTGAATTGTAGGAAGGAAACTGAGGCCAAGGTAAGTCCTCTGACTTGTGGTTGTGCTTAGGTAGCCGTTATGGCGTATTTTCTTCCTAATCGAGTCTTAGGGGGTTGAATTTGCTGAGATATTGTCTTACTAGTTATTGTATAACCATTTTCAGGTCCTTAGATGATGTTGGTGGAGGATTGGAAGCCCTAGAGTTTGGAAAGGTGGATAGACCAGAATTGGCGAACGGGTTTGACTAATAGGTCATAGGACCGTTCCTTTTGGAATGAGTCGGCCTTTTGTAAATAGTATGATATTGTAAATAAAACTGGTTGTTATAAAAAGGTTTGTTTTGGTTTGAAAAATCGGTCATACTTTTCTATCCCATTGAATTGTTGTCTAGGGATTATTTATCTGCTTTCGCATGTGCATTTAAAAATGAATGGGTCAACGATACGTCTTGGGACATCACTATTAAATCGACCAAGGAGAGATGGGTACGCGCTCGAGGATCAAGGCGTGACATCCTCGTTTAAGTGATATTATAGTAGGTCTGTATTTGGAGTGATAAAGTGCGATGAGTCATGAGATAGTTAGTAGGAATGACATCTATTTCATGTTGGCGCATGTGATTGATAGCTAATTGGTAGCTTGGTTGTGTGGGTCACTCAAATTCCAATATGGTATTGGAATTAGAAAACATGTTTCTATAATGATCCTGTAGTTTAAGTGATCAAGAAGTTGAGAACTTCTAGTAAGAGGGCAATAGCCTGTAACTTGGGGTTTGGAACGCCGACAAGGATCGATGCCCGAGGTGGTTGCGGCAGAGCATAGGCTCTAGTCAGTGCAAGTGTAAGACTTTCGCCGCAGGTCGGTACTAGTGTAGCGGCATCGAGCGATCCTAGGTTCAATGGGATCGTTCAAGCGCTAGTGTCCCTTGGGTTTTTGTTGGGTCAGCAAGCTTAGGACTGAGCTGTCATTGTTGTCGCTAGTACTACCGCCGTCAATGCCGTAACCACTATGGTTGCCGCATCTGCTGAGGCCCAACCTGGATTTTGATCAAGGAATAGACTACAGTATCTGAGTTAGGATTCAGTTCAGGTAGAAATGGAAATTGGTTAGGAAAAGACTGATGTCAAGAGAAAAGTATACTATTCCGCCCATCAGAAAGGTAAAATAGACAAGCCAACACCGAACTAGAAAGAGAGTATGTCGTTTCTATGGGAAACGACATGGATAGACCCTGTGCCATTTTAGGATGGATGCTTATTTTGAGTGCGACCAACAGGGTCAACTGGCTAGAAACTGTTTCAAAAGGTTGATGGGACCACGGCAGCAGTTGCCGTCACCACTAATGGGATAGACCAAAGTGAATGTGCCGCAGAAAGTGCATAGGGGTATTTGGGATAGACCCCGGTGCAAGAAAGAGTGCATGCTGTCACCTGTCAGGAGATAGATGACTCATCAGATGGGTGCCAAGATTGTGGAAGGAAGCATGGGTCAACCCAGTATCCTCATATAACTAGAATGTGCTTTGGTTATAACCAGCACGACCATCAAGTGAGGGACTATCAGTGTGAGTCCAAGGGAGCATAAGTATTGTTACCATAGTTAGAACGCCATTGGGATGGCAAAAAGGACCAAGAATGGAACCGACCCTGCACCAATCAGAGGAAGAATGTTCTTGAGGAGATCTTATCAGAGTAGCGCAACAGAGTGTTGGTTAAGTTCAGGGAGCTCTAGTTGGTTGAAAGAAAGTGGAAGAAAGGGGAATCTCTAGCTATAGTTTGTCACGAGCTATAGTTTGTCACGACCTTTTTTTTTTTCCGTTCGGGGGAAAAGGAAGAAAGTTTAAGGGTATTTGCCTAAAGAGGCGGACCAATGCCCTAAATTAGGTGCGGGCTCTTCCAAGCCCATACCTCGAGCGACGTTGGATTTTGTTTTTTAGTTCTTAATAATCTAAATATTTCTAGGAGTCGCCACTAGCCTATTGGGGTCGGCTAGAAACCAATCGAGACAGGGGAGTTTTTTCTCGATTCCTACGCAATCAGAGATTTCTAGGAACGGGGATTTGTTTACGCTAATATTTCTATTAGCGCCCTTGTGGTATCACTAACTTAAAAGGTTGTTAATCTAAATGGCCACACAATCTTGATTACCAATTATAATCCTTATAAAATTGCTAAGCGTCCATGCAAATGTTTTTGTAGGTTTGTTTTCCTTAATGTCTAGACTAATCCTAACATAATTTAGAAGAGAACTTTACACTGAAATTAATAAAAAGTGGTGTGTAAGTAAACATTCAAAAAATTGAAATGATTTGAAAATAAATACGGAAAAAGAAAAACCCGATACAAGTCGGGCAAATAATATTACATAGCCTTGTTATCACGCCCCGGGACAGGACTCCCATAAGCGAAATGAGAATTCAAATATGTATGAAATTACTTTAAATAATTTTAATCTACGCAAAATGGATTATTTACAAAAATTGTTATAAAATACCAAAATAGCATTAAATTAGGAAAATGACCTTTTAAAATTAGGAAAATTTCATATATGTCATTTCTATCATAATTTGATGCTATCTAATATATTTTTTTGATATTTTTGAAATTTTCAGATTTTTTTATTTATTATTTTTTAAAATATTAATAATAATTCCTTAAACCGATCTATGCTAACATGGAGTAACACAACACATGAATATCACAATAATCAAGCTCAAATCGACCATTTCAAGATCGAAGTTTAGTTTGGCCATTTCATCGAACACTTGGTGTGCATTAAACTAGCCCCAATAGCTTCCTCGAGCCATGTTTGCGGCCTTCAATCTCCACTCATAAGCAATCTCATGTGGAACTAAAATATCAAGGTTATACTACCACATGCAAAGGACAATATTAGATAGAAATCATAGCTTAAAACACACTAGAACCAAGCTAAAATCATCCTCAAATATGCGGGTTTGAGCTGATTTTGCAAATCTAGGTTTGAACCCAAGTCAAGCAAACATGTTACATGTCCATATTGAAGCCCCGACACTCATCATATGCAAGATCTAAGGGAAACATTACTTAATCCGAGTGAAAGTAGATAACACGGGCTTTCAAATGCAACAAACATCATAGAGAATGACCAACCAAACACATCAAAACAACATCTCCAAGAAGCACATATACAAAGTTCACACTGACCAGCCATGAATTAATGTGGATAGGCTTGATTTTTGGCCAAAGTTTTAGACGATCTCATAGTTCACACGGGAATTTAAAGACCAAACCAAGTTGACCTATGCATCATTTGTACTCCCACATGACATTCATCAAGTTCATGAAGATAGAAAACGCATGCAAAGGGGAGTAGCAAGTCAAACATGTATGGCTCTTGAAGAGGCTTCAGACACTAAGAAAAATTTCAGCCTCAGAAATCAAATTTCCGGGCTGGTCTTCCTCTTTATTTTTCATGTTTGAAACATGCTCAAACTCAATCATAAATATATCTAGGATGCTTACCTTGCTTCCTAGTTTCTTTTGCAAGTGACTCTTGGCCAAGGAAACCGAGAAGTTGTCCTTTGGAAGCACGTGGAAGTTAGTTTCTTCAAACTGGAAAATGAGATATGCAGAGAAAAACTGACAACAAAGGTTTTTGTTGACCTCTAAAATTAGAATTCATGACCTCTTTTGTTGAAAAAATTAACACTAAAACAAACTATATATATTCTAGTTTTTGGTGAAAGTCAAGATTTTCCTCATTTGTCTCTCAATTTTCTCAAAAACACTCACCTTCCTGACCAACCAGGCTCAACAATTAGAAAAATTTTCGGACTTTCTTGGCCCACTAGGAGGGTATTGTTTGGGGGGGGCTTTAGGAGACCTTCCTGAACTCCATTTTGGACGTACGACCTATGGATATAAAGATCTTTGAGTGATGTTTCACTCTCTAGTTAAAGGTTTTGGCTAATTTTGGCTGCAAGTTTGTAAAAAATTCCATTTTCTCTCTGGAGGTTGATCTAGAATTTCTGGGTTTCCTTTTCTGGAGTTGCTTCTGAGGGCCTCTTTTAGGGACGACCGTGAGCTCTCTCCTCTCTCTCTCATCCCTCAAAAAGACCTTCCTTCAGTGATCTTATCCCCTCAATTAGAGGATTTTTGGTATGTATTTTATCCACCTACCAAGCCTGTCAACAGGGCTACTTTACCCACTCTCTGACTTAGTCAATTTTTCCACTTCTGCAACTGTTGAGTGTCCGGATTTGGTGCGATTTTCCCGTGCCTTCAGTAGCTTATCTCTGACCAATGTTTGTCCACTTGCAATACCAATGATGGTCTTCCATCACGTGCAGATATTGGGCTGGTTGAGCAGCTGAGGAGGATATGGTGGGGCCACCAAGTTGCTTACTTAGTAACTCTGAATTGAGACCAACTTGTGGATTAAGTTTTGGCTGCTGATTTGAGTGCTTTAATCATCAATTTGGCTGCGATTTTTGATCAATTAGCAAGCTCATGTATAGTAGTTTAAGATCTCGACTAGATTTTGCAATTGTGCCCACCCAATTTTGCAAGAAAGTCCCTCAAAGTTTGCCATTTTCTTATTCGAAAATACTCAATTCAAGGAAAATTTGGTTATTTTGGCCCAATTTGATTGATCAACTCGGCCTAAGCAAAATTTTGACCAAGATGATGAAAGGGTTCGGGCGAATTGGTCCCTCAACTTTTGAAAATTGCATTTTGGCCCCAACTTGCCATTTTATTTCCAATCTGACCTCCTAGGCTTGGCTAGTCACATTTAGATCATTGGCCCCAACTTGCTTCTTCTTCTTTTCTTTTTTTTTTTTCAAGGAAAAACATCTTCCATGTAAAACATTATATTAAACACCTAGATAATCTATATGCAGGAATTTAACATGAAATATTTTCAGGCAAAAATTTAGGTGTCAACATAGTTGTACTCGACTAGTTGCTGAGGTATAACTTTGACGTTATTTGTGAAAAGAGTTGGCTTTTGGAGTATCTTGTGGTAATGAATTATTGTCGTAGAGTAATCCAACTTAGTCTATTAGCATGTGGGAGTGTCGAGTTATTGGGAGTCGAGAAAGATCCTCGATTTCATTTATTTTGTCGCTTGAAGGCAACCCGTTTGTTAGACGGAGGTTGCCAAGGTTACTAGACAATTATCATAGATAAGACAAATTGAAGAATTGAAGATTGAGGACATCTCGGTAGTCCAAGAAATTATAGATGTGTTGTCACAAGAATTGTCAGGCTTGTCGTCAAAAAAAGAGATAGAATTTGCGATCGAGTTGGTATTTGAGATGGAGCCACTCTCTAAGGCTTCTTACCGAATGGCGTCGTCTCAGTTGAAAGAACTGATGGTGCAAATACGAGAATTACTGGATAAGGAATTTAACTGTACCAGTGTATCACTTTGGAGAGCATCGGTTTTGTTTGTGAAAAAGAAAGATGGTTCATTGTATCTATGCATCGGCTATCGTCAACCCGATCAAGTGACGATCAAGAACAAGTGTTCATTGTCGAAGATCGACGAATTGTGTGACCAGTTACAAATAGTGTCGATGTTTTCAAAAGTCAACTTGAGAACAGGTTATTATCAATTGAGAATCTGAAATAATGTTATACCGAAGATAGCAATTCGTACTCGATATGGCCTTTGTGAGAGTACGGTAATGCCATTAGGTCTAGCAAATGTTCCAACTGTTGTCATGGATTTGGCAAACTGAGTGTTTAAAGAATATCTAGATCGGTTGTGATTATGTCTTTTAATGATATTATGGTGTATTAGAGGAATGCTAAGGAGCACGAGAGACATCTAAGAATGGTGAAGGAATTTCCGTGGACCCGATCAAGACCGAAACAGTTATCAGTGGACTAAGATCGACAATAGTATCTAAGATTAGAAGTTGTTTGGGTTGGACAGGGTACTATCGAAGGTTCACAGTAAGATATTCAGCATTAGCGTCACCATTGATTCGACTCATGAAGAAAGGAGAGAAGTTCATAAGTGCGAGGATAATTTCCAAGAGCTTAAGCAGGAACTGGCTACTGCATTTGTGCTAATCTTTCCACATGGTTCTAGAGGATGTGAGGTCTATAGTGACGCATCGTTTGGAGGACTAGGTTGCATGCTGATGCAACATAGCAGGATTGTTGCATATGCCTCCCATCAGTTGAGACTTCATGAGTTGAATTACTTGGTGCATGACTTAGAGCTCGTAGTAATAATTTTTCGTTTTGAAGATTTGGAGATATTATTGGTGTGAAGAAAGACTCCAGATCTTCGTTTACCGTCAAAGTTTCAAAGTATTTATTCTCTCAAAAGGAGTTGAATATGAGACAGCGTTGTGAGTTAGAACTTTTGGAAGAATTGGAATTGTGATATTTTATATCACCCTAGGAAGGCGAATTAAGTCGCAGGTGCATTGAGACGAAAGTCTTTAGTTGCACCGATGGTAATCAAGAAGTGGAATTTACTCGAGAGAGTTTGAGATTCGGTTTTCAAGTTTGAGGTAAGCCACCTTTTGAATCTTATGGCCACCCTCAGAATTGAATTGAAGGTCTAGTTTAGGATCAAGACATTTCAATTGACGGACCCAGATGTTCAGGAAATCCTACAAAAAGATACAGATGAGGGAAGGGTTGACTTTCAGATTTGAAAGATGGAATGCTGAAGTATCGTGGATGATGATAGGTGTTAGACAGTATGGAACTTGAGGCGGAGACATTGTCAAGAATTCATTGTAGTAGTTGCAGTAGTCGACCAAATAGTACAAAGTAGGTCAGAATTAGCGTTAGCTCGATTGGTAGACCGATATAAAGATAAATATCGCCGGGTAGGTTCCAAGTGTCAGATGTGTTAGTAAGTGGAAGTTCAGTAATGTAAACCGGAAGGACTCTTACAATCACTCGAGAGTTCTAAGTGGGAATGGAAGTATATCACGACGGCACGTGGTGACGGGCTTATCAAGGAGTTAGCAAAATAATGATTCCATTTGGAGTTGTGGTCGACAGATTGACGAAGTCAGCTCACTTCTTCGTAGTGCGAAAGTCTGAACTTAGATAGACATGCAAAGTTATATGGGAGTCAAATAGTTCGTCTGCATGGAGTGCTAGTGACGAAACTATATCAAATCTAGATTAGATGGTTTCTATTGAAGTTTGCATAGCAGAGCATACAAAATTTCAATGGTGAGAAGGAAGTGAGATGAAGAAAGATCGTAGTTCCAGAGTTAGTTCAATAGTCAATGATTGCAGTTGCTGTGATCAGTGCCAGAGTAAAGACCGCTTAGAACCACTAGATTAGTTGTGTTGTTGAGCATTGAAGGCCCTTAGAGTTCCAAATTGGTGATTGCATCTTTTGAAGGTGTCACCAAAGGAGAATACCTTATACTTCGATAAGGAGGGAAAACTGAAACCGAGACCCTTTGAAATTCTAGAGAGAGAATTAGGATCCTAACATATCGTCTTGCATTGTCGCCAAGGTTGGTGCAAGTGCATAACGTCTTTCACGTGTCCATGTTGAGGACATATGAGCCTAACATGACCCACGCGCTAAATCTTGAAGAATTAGATGTGAATGACAGAGTGTCGCACGTAAGAAGCCCGGTTCAAACGGTGGTTCAGAAAGAACGGATTCTATGTACCAAGAAGATCCCCTTGGTCAAAGTGGTCTAACAACACCATGGGACCGAAGAAGCAATCGAGAAAAGTGAGACTTGTTGAGACGACAATACCCCCACCTTTCGTTCAAGAGTGGTAAATGTTTAAATTTCGAGGACAAAATTTTTATAAGATGGGAAAAGTTGTGACATCTTGATTTTCAGATTCTAGTTTCGATTGGATAAGTTAGGCTTTCATCGACACAACAATAATGTTTTTCTCTGAGATTACCACTCATGAGATAACTAGTCTATTAGGGGAAGTCATTAAGGAATTTTAATGCAATAGACTTGAGAATTCGACTAGGAATCAGCTACTCGACCATGCTCATCTTTAAAGGTCATTACGGCATAGTTAAAAATCGATTAGAGATCATAGATAAGTCAGTTTGACTAAGATATGTGGCTAAACGTGGGTGACTCCACTAAATTGAAAAATTCTCGTCGACCGGCACTAAACTGATTTTTCTATCGATTTGGTACCCTATATCCGTATTTGAATCCTCAAGATTTTCGCAACAACCGAGAGTCGTCAATGTGTCGAAGACGTACGTGTGGCTCAAAGAAAATCAACCACGGGTCAGTTGCATCAAAAATTCCTAAAAGCTACTCGGTAGGCTAGGTCCACACGCTAAAACCGTGTCTGATTGAAATTAACTGGGAATTTGAGTCCAATTTCAGAAAATTGAAAGTTCGGTCATGTCACAATTAATTTTAAGAATATTGACTCAGTCTCAGAAGATTTTTTTGCAAACCAAAATTTTTGGGAAAAAGTCATCCTAGGGCCGTTTTTGTCCAGAAAATGTCGGGGATTATTTTTTATCGCAAAATTGGGAAACAAGTGGGATCAATTGGTGAGGAAAAATATCAATTGGATCAATGAGGTGTCGGTTGAATTTATTGAGATCAAATTGTGTTAAATTAAGAAGGAATCAAGGTCCGAATTGAGACCCACGACTTTTGGACCCTCTCAAACTTATAGATGGGAGCAAATGGGTCTGAAAAAATTACTATGGAAGACAGCTATGGATGGGGATCAGGTTGAGGGAACAAAGGGATATGAATAAGCTTGGTGGCCCCCTCCATAAAGCAAATTGGTCTCCCTCTTCTCCCCCTCCTTGCTGCCGCCAAGATCACCATCCTCTTGCAAATGGAAGACCGAAAATTCCAGCAAAGAACAACAGCCCTCTCTCTCCTTGTCGCATTTCGCTGGACCACTCGCAAGTAGTCCTGCCCATTGCCATTCACCGCCCCCGCCTTGCGCGCTCGCCACCACGCCTCACCGCACGATCTGGACATCTCAACAGCCTGTTTCGCCATCCCAGCAAACTGTCTCAGCCTGTGCCAAAGCCGTTTGGCCCATCTCCAACCATCGTGAGTCCCCGCCTAGGCCCAGTTTGGTCCCCTCAACCTTCCTAAGCCCGTTGTTGCCTTAAACCGAGCTTGTTTCCTTCTTTTCCAACCCAAAACAAAAGCTGAAAAGTGTGGGTATTCCAGCAAGGCTTTTGCCCATTTTGAAGGTGTTCTTGGCCTCGAAAGTTAGGCTTGCCTTGGAGAGAATTGAGCCTCGTTACGTCCTCGTCAATTTGCATCAATCGGATCGCCGAATAAATGAGTTTAACTCACTAATCCTCGCTTAATAGGTTAATCACGCTTAGGGGTTGATTAGTTTATGCTAAGTTAGGATTAGGTGGTTAGTTAGAATTGATTAGTGAAATTTAATTAATTACTGATGCATGTTAGGTGGATAGTTAGTGCAATTAGGTCCTAGATGAGCTATAGTATTTATCTAGAGTAACTCGAAAATTTTCTGGGTCCGTCTTAGCATTCAATTAGGCTTTTTTGAGCCTAAGTCACATTTTTGGTATTTAATAATTAATTTCCATAATTAATTATTTATTTATTTATTTTTCGAAAATTAGACCGGGATAGTCGGTGACCGAAATTTTATGCTGATTGTGATGATGTGATCTGTTAATTTGTTTAAGCTTGAATTTGTATTGATTTGGTGGGAATGGTGATTTTAGGATATATTCCTAATTTTGTTTAACTTCAGTATTTAATTGGAAAATAACCAAGCGTCAGTTTACAACGCCAAAAATATTTTGATGAACCGCATGAAATGGTGGGATTTTTTAAAAGAAAATTATTAAATTTTTGCTAAGGCTAACCGTGTACCTACACATGGCTATTTTATCGGGTATGATAAAAAGTGAGAAATTGTTGGAGAACGAACGTCAGCTCGATGACTCGATATGTCATCTTGGAAAAAGACATTATATTATGTCGGCTCAATGAATAAATATGTCATCTCGGAAAAAGACATTATATTATATTGGCTCGGTGACTAGGTATGTCATCTTGGAAAATGAACTTTGGCTCGGTGACTTGATATATCATCTTGGAGAATAAACGTTAGTTCGGTGACTCAGTATGTCATCTTGGAGAATGAACATTGGCTCAATGACTCAATATGTCATCTTGGAGAATGAACGTTGGCTTAGTGACTCGATATGTCATCTTGAAGAATGGATAGTATTAACTAGAATCACCGGGGAATAGTCTGACTGACATATAATCGACTAGGTCAGTTGATCAATGAGTCGATCTGAGTGAACAATTTAATTTGATGTAACTTGATGAGGTTATGAATTGTGTTGAATTGCGGGAAGGAAACTGAGGCCAAGGTAAGTCCTCCGACTCGTGGTTGTGCTTAGGTAGCTCTTAGGGCGTATTTTCTTCCTAATCGAGTCTTAGGGGGTTGAACTTGCTGAGACATTATTTCACTGGTTATTGTATAACAATTTTCAGGTCCTTAGATGATGTTGGTGAAGGATCGGAAGCCCCGGAGTTTGGAAAGGTGGATAGACCAAAATTGGCGAACAGATCTGACTAGTAGGTCATAAGACCATTCCTTTTAGAATGAGCCGACCTTTTGTAAATAGTCTGGTCTTGTAAATAAACCTAGTTGTTATAAAATGTTTGTTTTGGTTTGAAAAATTGGTCTTACTTTTCTATCTCATTGAATTGTTGTATGGGGATTATTTATCTGCTTCTGCATGTGCATTTAAAAATGAATGGGTCAGCGATGCGTTCTGGGACATCGCTATTAAATCGACCAAGGAGGGATGGGCACACGCTCGAGGATCGGGGCGTGACAATGGATCTAGACTAGATTATATATTCTAGCCAAGTTCATTACCCTCATTTTCCTATGAAAATTTTCACTTCAAAGTTTGTTAAACCAATCTCAGTCACTACCCCTATAGATACTAATGCTAGTTCTTTAATTTTGGATACCAAAGTTCTTCTTGAAGAATAGTAGATTCTTGTGTCCAATAATTCAATTATACTTCAGAAGATACTTTTTTTACAAATGTGTATACTACGCTAGTAACTATTTAGTTTTTTCCCTAGTGCTCTATAACTGCTAAAACCTTTGGATCTAACATTCCCAACAAAGATTTGATCATTAGGTGGGACATCATGACTCAAATCTCTCAATTTCGAATTATTCCTAGATAAGGGCTTAAGTATAAAGATTATTTTTTTGAATTTATCAATATCCAAGGGTTTTTTTTTTCATTCATATGAGTTTACTAGATTCAATCATGCAAATTAGAATCATGTCCAGAATCTCACTCTAACTTCTCTAAAAAAATGCCCCAATCTTTTGTGAAAAAATCTAGAGTTTTTTGTTCGTCTCCCGTTAAAAAAATGAAGATATAAATTCTATCAATGTAAGTCACACTAGAATGAATCTAGAACATTTTATTTCTGTTCAAAAGGAAATGCTCGGAACAACTTTAGCAAAGTCTTATTGAAGTCTCAAACTCCCAATGGGCTTGTGAAGTCTTTTATGTCAATAAGAGAATAGAGCAGAATAGGGGAAATATGCGATTGATCATAAACTACCCTTAACCTTTTTCTCCAAAATGATAAATTTTCTTTGCCTTTTCGAAATTCTCTTTTTGCTAGATTAATCAATGCTTACATTTATTCTAAATTTGACCTCAAAGTCAAATTTTGGCAACTATGCATTCATCTTGAAGACAGACCTAAGACAGGGTTTTGTATTTTAAACTAGCATTTTCAATAGAAAGTTCTCCCTTTTAGTTTCAAAGTAGTCCTTTCTGATATTGCTAGTATGAGTACCTAGAGGGGGGTGAATAGGTATATAAAAGATTTTTCTTTGATAATTGCACAATACTAGACAGTTGATGGATTTGAGACAAACGATAATCAAAGTAAGACTGAGAGAAGAGAAAATTGAACACGCGGTTTATAGTGGTTCGGCTTATATCAAGCCTACGTCCACTCTTCTTCACTGACAGCCTATTGGCTGGATTCCACTATAAACAAAAGAGAAGTTACAGCACAGCTTTGCCTTGATTCCACAGTGTAGATGTTCTACCACACCTCCTCAAGATTTCTCACAAATATAGACTCTCTTTTGTATACAAGTATTCGCTCAAAGGAATTGTCTAAACAAAAAGGAGCTTCAGACTTTGGAATTCTTCTATCGCGCACACCTTGAACAACTAAGACCGTCTTCCTTATATACTCCTTTATGCCATCATACCCGTTGGCACTTACCAAAGGAATTCCTCCAATCTACCCGTTGGACGGAATCAATTAGGAAGATTGTTCGAGCTATTAAAGGAACGTGTCGATAGCCCATCAATCATGTTCGCCCATACAATCGGGATCTCGGTTTCCATAAGTAGAACCTTCCAATAATATTTAGGCAATCACCGGATCTTCAATTATCGAGTCAATCTTCGATCAATCAAAGGACTCCGTTATGTCTTTTCCAGCCACGAGATCTTCTCCAGTTGATAAGGTTAAATCCTTAACGAAACATCCAGTTCGGATAACCTTTCTTCAACGGATTAGAGACTGTCAATGAGGATAGACTTTGAGTCTTGAGTCTGGCTGTCCGGAGGTCTTCAGACTTTAAATAGCAAAGTCTGCAAGCCTTCAGACTAGACTGATGGAAACGATTTGTCAGCTTCAAAACACTTCAAGAAGATTTCTCCAACAATCTCCCCATTTTTGATGGTGACAAAACTTTCCTGCAGATTTGGATAACTTTGACCTGCAAAACATTTCTCAAACACATATGCATATCTTATAGAGATAAATGGCTAAATGAATAACACTAGAATCTGCAACCATAGAAAATAGGTTAGTCTAGTATACGATAAAGCCATCCAAAAGATATCAATACTAGTTAATAGAAGCAGTCAAGTCCAAGTCTAGTTCAGTTCTCATCCAGACACAAAACAAAGTCAAACAGAGTTCAAACAACAAAACAATCCAACAAACAGTTAAAAGTTTAACGATTGAAAAAGTTTGTTCAAATCTTGCATCTCTCCCCCTTTTTGTCAGCATTAAAAAGGATGAGATGAAGTCAAGATTTCTTGGGAACGCGGACAAGATGGAAGTCTTCCATAGGCGAACGATGCCTTCCGGCCTTTTCAAGTCTTCCTTCGGTTGTGCAATCTCCTCACCCTTGGCATTGGCCTGAATCTGAACAAGAGAGGGCTTGGATCTTATCATTCAATGAACATGAAGAAACTTGACCCGCATTCTGCAAGTTTTGAACCTCGCATCCCAAGGCATAAATTTGACCTCGCATCTCAAGAGAATATCCATGATTCTGCGAAAATCTGCTGCATTATCAGTCCCGAGTACTTGCTTCGGCTCGATCTGATGGAGTAAATGCGAGACGATGGTAGATCAGCATAATCTCGCGGTTTGGCGATGAAACTTCATGACCTTCTTCTGGGCGAGAGGCATAAACATCCCTCTGGGTCTGAGGTGAGCGACTTACTCCTTCACTTGCATCGGGATATGAAGACTTCACTCATTTCTCCGATCTCCCCCTGTTTCCATGCCTACGGGTGGAGAAGAGTGTTCCTCAGGTTCTCCTTCTTCTCTTCTTTCTTCTTCAGGTCTTTCCTCCTCTGCTTCTTTTTCAGCTTCTCTTTCTTCTTCTTCTTTCTCCTCTGCTTCTTTCGTCATTTGTTCCGATTCTTTTTGTGGAACAGGACGACTTAAATTCTTCAAAGCCATTGCAGAGATGGTGATGTCTTCCTCATCATCTTCATCCTCAACGAGGAGAGCTCTTCTTCTCTTGGATGGAGCAACCATGGGCTCCTTCCCTTTTCTTTTAGCTGCAGAAAGAGATTTGATGAGATTTGGTAGGAGTCTTCTCCTTGAATTTCTCCAACTCCTTGCTTAGTTCCTTCAGACGCATTTTGGTCACCATTTTCAGTCCTACCACCATATGATCGCATGGTCGAACACAAAAGATTTGTGGAGGCTAAGTATTCAGATGTCTGAATAACTTCGTAACAAGGCTTGGGTAAGGGAGTTGACCTCTGTCCTTCATCATTGCTCTATACATGTGAAACATAACAGTGTGAGGGAGAGAAAACCTTTTCCCAAAGAGAATGGCATACATCAGCTTGGCCTCTGAACTTGAAACATTAGTCTTGGAAGTTGATTTCGGTTGGAGGCAATTAATCACAATCTTGTGAAGCAAGATGTTGAATGCACTCATCCTTAAGTAGGTGATCTTTTCATCTGTTCTCTTGTCCTTCACCGGTTCAGTGTGGCCCGAGCAATGGAAACTTTGATTGGTTGATATCTTCCTCTTTCAACTTCTAACACATCTGCAGCATATTCATATCCACAACATAGTCTTGGTCTTTAACGCTGAAAGAGAATCTATTCGCATCCAAAAGCTAAGATTTGAATAGAAATATGCAGTTAATTCAGCATAGGCCTGTAGTGTCGGAGTAGAACTTTTCAAGTTGAAGATAAACTTTTCCCTCAAGTTCACATTCAGCATCCAGAAAATCAAAATCCACACTCCTAGGGTTTATTACCCCACGCTTCAGCAATTTCGAGTACAGATCCTTTTGTTCCTTCGATCTGAACAAATCTCCCATTTTTCCTTGATTTTCAACCGCAACACCCATTTTCGGTTGAAATTGACTGTACAATTTGTCATCATCATTCCCATCTACAGGATTCGGCCCCCAATCACGAGGATCACTTGGGATATTCGCAAGGGTTTCCTCAGCCACCCATTTACGAGCAATTCCCAAACTTTCCATTTTTCGCAGAAAGATATATTTGTTCCCATGTCCTTTGTCTTTAAGAAAATCATCAATATAGTTCAAAGGAGTACGAATTCCTTTTAAGGCACGATATAGCTGGTAAATATAAGCGGGCTTTTGAACTCTTACAGGGTGCATCCTCGATGATTTCTTCTTGTTGTTGATGATCAACGCCTTGAGGACTAGATGGAGGAGAATGACGCTGCTGAGAATGTTGTGGGCTCGGTTGCTGATCTGGAGACACTTCTTCTTCAGTAAGATCGAAGTGCGTAGGCCCCTCACTCATTCGCCGTGGTCCCCTGCTTGCGATTCTCGAAGATTTTCTTGAAGATGACATCTTTCTCAGTTTTTTGGAAGATTCCTTGCTTGACTTTCCCAAGAAAGATGACAACTTTTTGAAGATTAAACAAAGAAGACAAACGGGAATGGAGGATCGATGCTTTCTAGGGTTTTTGAGAGTAAAGTGAAGAGGAATCGACAGTGCACGATCGGTTAAAAAGAAGAGATAAACGAACCGTCACAAAGGAAATAAAAAAAATGCATTTTCAAAATAACTGTCTTTTTCATAAAAATAGCCATTTCAAAAATAACTTCCTTTTTGAAAATGAAACGATGCAATAATTACGTCAATTAAAATATAGCAACAATTTAAACACGGTCGACGATCGTACCTTTTCAAGATGAGATTAAAGAGAGAAAGACTTACGATCGACGGTCGTACCAAGACTATCTTTGAGATAAAGTCTTGTAAGTTTGAGTCGAAAGTCTTTAGACTTTGATTTCCTCATACCTCAAAATGTTGAGTCTGGAATGGATAGATTCAAATTGATTTTTCTCCAAAGGCTTTGTGAATATATCCGCCGTTAGTTGGTTCTTTGAGTCAACAAATTGAATTGAAACATCTCCATTTTGAACATGGTCTCTAATAAAGTGATGTCGAATCTCTATATGCTTTGCTCTTGAGTGGAGAATTGGATTTTTGGTGAGGTTGATAGCGCTGGTGTTGTCGCAATTAATCTCCGTGCATGAGTCTTCAATTTCAAAGTCTCTTAGCTGTTGTTTTATCCATAGAATTTGCGAACAGCAGCTTCCAAGGGCTACATACTCTGCTTATGTTGTTGAAAGAGACACAGTGCTTTGTTTCCTTGAAAACCAAGACATTGCCCCGCTTCCAAGCAACTGGCAAGTTCCCGAAGTGCTCTTTCTATCAACTCTGCAACCGGCCAGATCTGCGTCTGAATATCCCAGAAGATTAAAGTCTCCCTTCTTAGGATACCAAAGACCGATGCTTGATGATGAAGCAACGTATTTAATGATACGTTTCGCAGCACTGAGATGGGATTCTCTAGGATCTTATTGAAACCTAGCATAGATGCAAACACTCAACAAAATGTCAGGTCTAGAAGCGATAAGATAAAGAAGTGAACCAATGATGCTCTGTACAGCTTTTGATCAACTTTCTTCCCTTCTTCATCTTTGTCTATCTTCAAAGAACTTGACATTGGTATGTCGGTCTTTTTGCACTTTTCCAGTCCAAACCTTTTTGACAAGATCATTAACATATTTTTCTTGATAAATAAAAGTTCCTTCCTTCAATTGTTTTACTTGAAGACCAAGAAAGAATGTTAACTCTCCCATCATACTCATTTCAAACTCATCCTGCATAGACTTAGAAAATTTCTTGCACAGATTTTCATTAGAGGATCCAAAAATAATATCATCCACATATATTTGAACAAGTAAGAAACTTTTGTTTTCCTTTTTGATAAATAAAGTCGTATCTACTTTACCTTTGACAAAACCATTTTGTATTAAGAACTTACTTAATCTGTCGTACCAAGCTCGAGGTGCTTGCTTTAAACCATACAAAGCCTTTTTCGGTCCCGAAGGCGAGTCTCGGCTTCTTTGGGTCTTCAAACCCTGGTGGTTGTTCCACATAAACTTCCTCATGGATAAATCCATTTAGGAAGGCGCTTTTGACATCCATTTGGAATAACCTGAAATTCTTATAACAAGCAAACGCAAGTAATAGTCGAATAGCTTCTAACCTTGCTATTGGTGCGTAAGTCTCATCATAGTCTATTCCTTCTTCTTGCGTATATCCCTTGGCCACGAGTCTTGCTTTGTTTCGTACGACTCTTCCTTTCTCATTCATCTTGTTTCGAACACCCATTTAGCTCCAATAACACTTTTACCTTTTGGTTTGGATGTCAATTCCCGGACATCATTAATGTTGAACTATGCGAGCTCTTCTTGCATAGCTTCAATCCAGCTTTCATCAGATAAAGCTTCTTCTATGCTCTTTGGTTCAATTTCAGAAACGAGAGCCACGGCACTAGACTCTTCTCCCCTTTTTGATCTGGTGCGAATTCCTTCATTAATTTCGCCGATAATAAGATCTTTGGGATGACTGGACTTATGCTTCCAGTTACTTGTTGATTTGTCTGGTTGATGATCTCTCTCTTTGTTTAGATCTTCACGAACAACCTGATGCTGGTTTTCAGAGTCGAGATGCTTCTTGAGTTGTAAGCTTTGGAAGGTCTAGGAGCGGAGGTTGGACTCTTCTTGATGAGTCTGACTTGATTCATCTTGCGTTGAGTCTTGAAACTTGACATTCATTGACTCCTCCACTGACTGGCTCTTCTTGTTATAGACTCGAAGGCTTTGCTTGATGTAGAATATCCAAGGAAGATACCTTCATCTGATCTTTCTTCAAACTTACCAACTCGATCTTTTGCATTTTTCAATATAAAACATTTGCAACCGAATACATGAAAGTATGAAACAATAGGCTTCTTATCTTTGAATAACTCATAAGGGTTTTCTCTAGAATAGGTCTTAAGAAGACTCTATTGATGATATAGCATGCTGTTGAAACAGCTTCAGCCCAAAATCGTGAAGAAATCTTACTTTCAATTAAAAGAGTTCTAGCCATTTCTTGAAGAGATCGTTCTTTCTTTCCACAACTCCATTTTTTGAGGAGTATATGGAGAGGAGAACACATGCTTAAAGCTTGATTCATCACAAAATTTTGTAAAATCTTGATTTTCAAATTCACCTCCATGATCTGTTCTTATACTTGAGATAACACATCCTTTTTCATTTTGAACCTTTTTAGCAAATTTTTCAAAATACGAGAAGGTTTCGGACTTACTTGCAAGGAAATATACCCAAGTAAAACGGGAGTAATCGTCCACAATTACTAGGCAATATTTCTTACCTCCAATACTCTTGTTCTAGTTGGTCCGAAGAGATCCATATGCAGCAACTGTAGTACATGATTAGTAGAGACATGATTTATTGGCTTAAATGAATTTCTTACCTGCTTTCCCAGAATACATGGAGTGCATGGATCAGTCTTTTGATAAGGTAATTTGGGTAGTCCTCGAACAAGCTGCTTTGATGAGATTTTGGCTAATTGCTTCATGTTGACATGACCAAGCTTTTTATGTGCCATAAGCTTGTCTTGAATTGAGATAAAACATTGCGATTCATTTTGGTTTCACATCCAGAAGATAGATGTTTCCATGTCTTCGACCCATGAAAGACTGAGTAGAGTCTTTATTGAACATATTCCTTCTTGAAAGAAGATCTTGAAACCAGTATCACACAATTGACTAATCTTGAGAAGATTGTAATTGAGTCCTTCCACTAAGGAAACATTACTTATTGTGAGATTTCCAATTTTCACAGTTCCAAATCCCACAATACTTCCTTTGATGTTTCCTCCAAATGAAACTTTTCCACCATTTACTTGAGCAAGCTTTATAAAACAATTTGAGTCTCCTTTCATGTGTCTTGAGCATCCATTTGTCAAGATACCACTTTACCTTTTTCTTGACGGTGACCTGCATTTAAAATAAAGTCTCAAGCTTTCTTTGGTACCCAAACTTTCTTGGGTCCTTTGGTGTTAGTAACATAACTAGTATTAGCCCATATTTTCTTAACAGGTTTCCAAACCATAGGACACTCTTTTTCAAAGTGATCCGGACTGTTGCATTTTGAACATCCGAGAGCATTTCTTCCTACAGATTTTACAAAAACTTTCTTGAAATGATTTTTGTAAGCCTCTCTCGAGAGTCTTTTCTTAATTCTTTCTTTTACTTTAGGAAAATCAATCAAGGGAATTGTTTCTGCTGTCATACCTAGACCGGACTTATTGAAGTAAGGTCTTTGAGCTGAAAAGAATTTTTCAAGTTTTCAGACCCTATTAAAAATTTCTTTGAAATATTTGATAAGTCAGTTTTTAAAAAAACATTTTCTTTTAAAAGATTATCTTCATTTTCTTTAAGAGTGGAAACAGTCAAGTCTAGACTTTTAACTCTTTCTACTAAAACATTTTCCTTTTGTTTTAGAGCTGAGTTTTCTTTTTTCAGTTCGGAAATTCTTTTGAGAGAAGTCTTAAGACTAAAACACAGTTCATCAATGTATTTAGAAACTTTGACAGGAATTTTAAAATTACTTGCCTCAAATTCTTTCATGCGAGTCGATCCAGAGTCGAGTCGATTGTGCCATCGGACATAGATTGGCATATTCATTATCACTTTCTTCACACTCTGTATCACTCCGGGTTTCAGCTTTGAGAGCTTTTCGATATCTTTCAGATTTTCCTTTCTTCTTCCTTAGAAGAGGACGGTTAGTCGATGTGTCCCTTTTTCTTACATTCAAAGCAGACTACATCTTTGTTTGGTTCCTCATCATCAACAGACTTGGTATGCTGTCTTTGAAAGCTTTGTTTCTTTGAGTTGAACCTTTTTCCTTTTCTATTCAGTTTTCTGAATCTTCTTATCATGAGAGTAAGCTCCTCATCGTCCATGTTGTCTTCAGAATCTGTTACATCATAATCATCATTAGATTTTAATGCAATAGATTTCTTACCTTTAGGATCTTCGTCTTCATTGATTCGTTCCACTTCATAAGACTGAAGAGTCCCAACCAACTCATCGACATACAGTGGCATGATTCTTTGGGTCTCTCTGATTGAGGTCTTTATGTGATTCCAATCCTTGGAGAGTCACGCGGTAACTTGTTTACTTTCATGGGATCAGAAATTGGTTGACCTTGATTTTCAAGACCATTCACGATATACGCCAAAGCGACTAAACATGTCAATTATAGATTCTCCTGGTTTCATTCTGAAGGCTTCGTATTGACCGAGAAGAATGTTGATTTTGTTTCCTTCACTCGTCTGTTCCTTCATAGGTGATATGCAATCTGTCCCAAACTTCTTTTGCTGTAACACAAGAAGATATTCTATTATATTCAGTTGGTGACAAAGCACAATATAAAGAGTAAATTGCTTTTGCATCGAGTGCTTGTCTCTTGATTATCTCTTCCTAAGTCATTCCGCTGGTCTCAACAGTTTCTTTCCCTCTTTCAGAGACTGATGCAGTGGTAGGAGTAATTCCTTTTTCTACAACGTCCCATTCCAGAGGATCCTTTGATCGTAGGAAAGCTTTCATCTTGTTCTTCTAGATGTTGTAATCCTTTCCATCAAAGTAGGGTGGTCTGGTATTGCTTTGCCCTTCCATCAGCCCTTGGTGCTAGCATACTAGCCATGGATCTTTTACTACGAAGTAAAACACTTCAAATAAAGTAAGTACACAGGCTCTGATACCAATTGATATTGCTAGTATGAGTACCTAGAGGGGGGTGAATAGGTATATAAAAGATTTTTCTTTGATAATTGCACAATACTAGACAGTTGATGGATTTGAGACAAACGATAATCAAAGTAAGACGAGAGAAGAGAAAATTGAACACGCGGTTTATAGTGGTTCGGCTTATATCAAGCCTACGTCCACTCTTCTTCACGACATCCTATTGGCTGGATTCCACTATGAACAAAGAGAAGTTACAGCACAGCTTTGCCTTGATTCCACAGTGTAGATGTTCTACCACACCTCCTCAAGATTTCTCACAAATATAGACTCTCTTTTGTATACAAGTATTCGCTCAAAGGAATTGTCTAAACAAAAAGGAGCTTCAGACTTTGGAATTCTTCTATCGCGCACACCTTGAACAACTAAGACCGTCTTCCTTATATACTCCTTTATGCCATCATACCCGTTGGCACTTACCAAAGGAATTCCTCCAATCTACCCGTTGGACGGAATCAATTAGGAAGATTGTTCGAGCTATTAAAGGAACGTGTCGATAGCCCATCAATCTGTTCGCCCATACAATCGGGATCTCGGTTTCCATAAGTAGAACCTTCCAATAATATTTAGGCAATCACCGGATCTTCAATTATCGAGTCAATCTTCGATCAATCAAAGGACTCCGTTATGTCTTTTCCAGCCACGAGATCTTCTCCAGTTGATAAGGTTAAATCCTTAACGAAACATCCAGTTCTGGATAACCTTTCTTCAACGGATTAGAGGCTGTCAATGAGGATAGACTTTGAGTCTTGAGTCTGGTTGTCCGGAGGTCTTCAGACTTTAAATAGCAAAGTCTGCAAGCCTTCAGACTAGACTGATGGAAACGATTTGTCAGCTTCAAAACACTTCAAGAAGATTTCTCCAACACTTTCTTTGTTTCAAAAGGCTATGTGATGCATCTTTGAGCCAATCATGTCTAATGTAGCAATTTACATTGATGACATATTACTTTACAGTCCTGATGAAGAATCTCACTGCCTACTCTTCAAATAATTTGCAGAAATTATAAAGAAATATGGAATCATGCTCTCTCAAAGAAAGATAAATATTGTCTAGACCAAAATTAAATTTCTAGGTATGCACCTTAATTAAATATACATACCATCTAGGGCCACACATTTCTAAGGAATTATTGAAATTTCCTGAAGAAGATTTCACAACAAAGCAAGTTCGGTAATTTTTTGGGATAATCATTGAGACTTTGTTCTAAATATTGCAAAACTATTGATTCCGTTTCAATTGATGTTGAAAAAAAAATCCTCCACCTTGGGTAAAAACTCAAATTAAGTTAGTTGCCTCAGGTATGCTATCCTACAGTAGGCGAACCTTAGGTTTTTTTTTCCCTACATTTGTTTTGTTTTATATTTGTTGAAAAAGCAACGTAAGACTTCACACTAACACCACACCACTATTTATTGGTGACTAGTCAGCCACATTAGTAGTTTCATCTACTATTTTAATGTAATAACTAATTTGAAATATATATATATATATATATATATTATGGTGTCGTGGTCCTTTTCTTCTTTAGCTTCCACTATAGAAGTTATTAAAGGTGTGTATCTTATAAAGTATATATTTAAATTCTTCCACAAGATTAACTTGTTGCCATGAACTTGTGCAACAAATAGATGGACTGAATTGCACCGTCATTAATTATAAGTAACAATACCGTCTTCTTAATTAGTAAGATCACATGTGGTTAATTTGTGGGTCATCGGTCTTGGTGAAAAGGCCAAGTTGCAACATACAATGCACGTGTATTCAATTGATGAATCATGTAGCCTAGCATCAAGTTCTATGTTTTAGAATAGTTAGATGTTGAACCCCCATTTTGTCTAACAGTTCAAATTTTTAAAACAATTGACAAAAGTCCTACAAAATCTCATATTGTATCAGACCAAGAGGTCTTAGGTCTTAACTTCAAATCTTTTTGGACCTCTATTTGTCTTCCCTTGCTTATTTTCACCATTAGAAAATTCAAATAAAAGCTAAAAGCTTTTGTGCAACTCTGATGCGTTACAAATACATTTTTCCTAAATTGTCCTAATCATGCAAGTTTCAAAAGTAAAGATATAATTTAATGAGTCACGATGAAGGCCCCAAGGGCACGCGAGAATAACTAAGTAGGGGATAGAGGCCTCCAAACGAGGATGTAGTTAGGCGGGGGATCCCAATCGGACTGGGATTCTCCATATCTTGCTCAATAATATTTACCAGAATTCATGTCATTTCATGATTCGTGCCTACCCTCGTACCGAACGGTCGTCTCCGTACGTGAATTGTCTTGACCAACCTTATCATACACGAATATTTATGGGGAAAGACAACGACCAGCCCACCAATGTGCTTAGGTTTGGGTCTTTTCCTTCTCCTTTTAGTTGCCGATAATGCGTTGCTTTCTTGTTGCGCTAATTGGATCATATCTGAAGCAAATCTTCGAATTAGTTCTATGAGAAAAGACTTCACTACAAACTGGGCTTTCCTACGCGTGAACTTCGTCAAAACGTCCATCTTTGTAAACCGCCAATACGAAGCTTGATTGAAAGTTCTCCCCGCTGAGGGTGGAAGAAAATATTGCCTTAGCAAGACGATAATCATCCCCAAGCTTCTTGTGTGAGTCACCGTAAACTAAGTCAAGTTACTCGTGAGCACGTAGCTCAGCCTCAGTTCGATGATATATTACTCGATCAAATCAACTTTTTTGATCTTGAGTTGAGCTCAAGCTACTCAAATCTCGTATTGAGTCAAGCTCAAGCTTGCAATTATGATTGTGATAAAATCAAACATAGAGATCCTAAAGTTACACAGTGCATCCACACACGAAAATCCAAGGAGGATATTCGGGCTCTATGAAGTTCTAGAAGATCGAGTTTCTTTAAGCTCAAGCCAAGCTCGGTAAAACTCTATTACCAGATCAAGCTCAAGTCAAGTTTGGAGCACCGACTTACGTGCCCTTCAATAAATTACACATTTCCAAGATATTTTTTCCCAACCTTAAGAAATGCCGCCCATTTTGACTCAAATACTATCAAGATTGGTGTCGGAAAGACTTTTGACGGCTTATGTGCACTAAATGGTGCTAGATATGTTATTTAAGGCCATCTAGGCACTTATTAATGCCATCAATTAAGTCATTAAATCGCTGTGACCAGCAATAAGGGAAAGACTGGAAATAAAATACTGGGGGCATAAGAACTCTGCTGTAAATTGTAGTGATGACTCGACCCAAGCTTATCTCAACTCAACTCGATCGGCACCCAAGTGCCCGACACCAAACTATTGAAGTTTCACAGACTGGTGAGTACTCAATAGACAAAAGATATTGCCTTAATGTTATGAAGCTATGCCATTCTTAAAGAAGTGTAACGGGCTAGAACGAGAGGCCCGGATGGAAGTTGTGCCAAGCTTTTGTATCCGGTAATCTCATGCCAGATGATATGACTCCCTTACTAACACACAGAGAACGAGTATCCATTTGACTTTTATCGAAACGTTGCTCACTAAACGACGCCGACGATGATAGGCTTGATTATTTGTTTTCCGAAAAGTGGGCTTCTCCGCTTTTAAAGGAGGTAGATCATGACAAGCATCGTTGACGACGGATTTCAATTCAGGTCACGAATCATGATCTTTATAGGTGAGTCGAGGCAAACTTGCCATTTCTAATTTGAGACATAGCCACCTAGATAATTATTTCTTTTTCAAAATACGGATCAAAGAGACAGTAGAATGAGTTCATTTACGATAGGAACGAGATCAGAAAGATTTTAATTGCTAGACAAGACATTGCAATTCCAGAGCACCTATGCAGGCGGTGTTAATCACCACTTGCATATACAAGTTACGACGCGTGCATTAACTACATAGAAGAAAAACTAAATTAGCTTAACTAGCTACTCGAAAGACAACAACAGAGGCATATGCAGCGACTTAACCCGTGTCAAACTTCACATGAACTATTCGCCACTGGTCCATTATCGGAAGCTTCCAAGCTTATCTCACCCTCATATAAATCGTCTTTCCGCTCCTTAACCTCATCAACGTCGATGATGCTGTCGTTAGAGGCGATATTGTGACTTTTGAGTATGGCCAGTCAGCTTTGCACCACCAAAATTATCGGGTTCCTCCAAAACCATCACATTCATCTTCCTATATATCAGATACAGTCCCATCTGAAACACTCCAAGGATAAAACCCAGTACGTTTGGAACCTATATATATGATCATACTTGTGTTGGAGAAAACTTCATTGCCTGTTTTGAAGCTGACAAAACGTTTCTATCAGTCTAGTCTGAAGACTTGCAGATTCTTTAGTCAAAGTCTGAAGACTGCCGGACCACCAGACTCAAGACTCAAAGTTTATTCACATTGACAGTTTCTAGACCGTTGAAGAAGACTTATCCAGAACTGAGTATTTCGTTAAAGATTTGATTCTATCAACTGAAGAAGATCTCTCGGCTGGATATAACATCTTAGAATCTGTTATTCGTTTTGATTTCAATTCGGGTAATTTAGATCCATTGATTGACGAAACATACTTGGAAGGTTCTACTTATGGAAACCTAGATCATGATTGTATGGTTGAGCAAGATTGATGGGCTATCGTCATATTCCTTAAATAACTCGAAATCTTCCTAATTGATTCTGTCCAACAGGTAGATTGGAAGAGTTCATTTGGTAAGTGCCAACGGTATAAAGGCATGGAGAAGTATATAAGGAAGATGTTCCAAGTTATTCGAGTGTGTGCGCGATAGAAGAATTCCAAAGTCTGAAACTCCTTGTTCTTTGTCAATTCAATTGTTGAGCGAAAACTTGTAAAGAGAGTTTATACTTCTGTGAGACCTTGAGGAAGTGTAGCAAAGTCTCTACACTATGGAATTAAGGAAGAGCTATACTGTAACAACTCTTTTGATTCTTAGTGAAATCCAGCCAGTGGGTTGTCAGTGCAGAAGAGTGGACGTAGGCTTGGATTAAGCCGAACCACTATAAACCTTGTGTTCTTATTCTCTTCCCTAAGCTCCTTTACTTTGATCGTAATTCTATTTGATTATTAGAGTATAATTTCCTTTTCATAATCTATTGCTAAACATAATTGGTTTAAAAGCAAAATTATATACTTTACTTTGCAAAATTTGTTTTTGCACCTATTCACTCCCTCTAGATGCTCGTACTAGCTTTCACAACTTGCATTAATGAATGTATATCAGAAAGTAAAGCGATATCTAAACCGTAGTCTCTGCAACAAACTTTTTTCTTTGGGTAATAGAAAACACTTTTTAGCATAATTTCTAGTATTTGCCGAAAGTTGATGCATACCGCAACGTGGATGTCCTTGAGGAAAAAACCGTAAAGGAGCCAAGTTGCAGCGCTGAGAGTGAGGAAAAATGAGAGAGAGCAGGACATGAACTTTACGCTTTTGGTTCGTATCACCATTCTCTGCACAATATCCGTCGAAAATAAAGGTCATGCGAAACTTGTCTCACATCACTCGGTAGCAATGTGCATGAAGAAAAGTATAAATAGGGAAAAGTAAAAAATAAAATAAAAAATGAAGAGTTACTTCAATTATTCACCATAACACTTAAAGGAGCTGCGAAAACGCTGACGGAGAATCCAACACAAAGCCACCCAAGAAGTTGGACCGTGGTCGATGCCTTTGTTAACAAGCGGGACAAGAGAAGAAAGGAACAAAACGCTCCAAAGCCCGTCACCATCAGCTTCACTATAAATATCTGCATGAATGCATCCATGCAAGCATTTATCATTAAAAAACCTTCTTTAACAACGTATGCTGTTACATATCGACCGGGTAAGAATTGTGACGATATCATGTATATGAGATTGAATAGGTAAGTTCGTACCTTGGCTTTCTTAGGAGCATAAGCAAGGTAGAGAGCAACGTAGATGGTCTCTATGACACATCCCACTGAGTTGACAGTGATGAGAAGGAAATCATTGGACTCAGAGTTGATGAATGCGTAGTATAGCCAGAGCATGGCGCTGAGCAAAGAAACCACGTACAGAACTGATTGAAACCCTTCGGTCGAGTTCCTCTTGCATACCTATAAAATGTTTTTTTTTTTTTGCTCAGAAGTAATAAATTTTATAGAGCTTTGAGCCAACATTTACAAAATCCAGTACCACAAAACTTGCACTCAACAAGACAACACGTTTACATGAGTGGAAGGGTGTCGGAAGTAAAAGAAAACCACAAGAGCGGCCAAAGCAAACACCAGCCTAAACAACAAGCAAGAGACCAAGGAGGAGAGAAAAGCCACGCAGGGCCGAGAAAGACCAAACCTCCCTAGACAACCAACAACAAAGCAGGAGAATCGCAAGCACCAAAAGGAGAAGCCGCCGAGAACAACTCACACTGGGTTCACAGGATGGGGAAGGAAAATGGAAGGATCAAACCCCCAATTTCTCTGGAGTCTTCTGTTTCTAGAATTATCTTCAACGTTTTTGAACGTTAGAGCCTTGTCCTTCACCACTCTAATGAGATGATTTTTGACTGCCGCAAGAGTCGCCGTGTGATCTCTAAAGAGCATGTCGTTTCTATATTTCCAAATAAGGTGGCAAAGGGCACCAAAAGAGAAGCAACCAATGGAGCGGTAGAAATCTTTACCGAATATAAACTTTATAGCCCACCAGAGGTTCTTAGTCCAAGTCTTGTTCCGCCAAGGGAGATTGCATTTAGCTGCCCAAGAGAAGGCCATGCTGGCAATGATAGAACACTCGAAAAAGAGATGAACAATGGAGTCCGGTGTCAGCTTACAAAATGGACTTACCTCATAGCCAATTTTGCCATAGGACATAAGTAGGGTTTGAGTGGGGAGACGATTCTTCGTAATTAACCAGAGATTAAATTGATATCTCGGGGTGATAGCTTTATTCCAAATAAATGAAGCCCAACAAACCCTATCCTTCATTTTCCTGATGATATCCCAAGCGAATGCAGCTTAGTAAGGACCATCGGGGCTGTCGCTCCAAGTAAAATAATTCGGTGATTCGGAAAGGAGAGGGAGAGAATGATCCCAAGAATCAATCACTGACCTAAAAGCCTGACTTGTTGGAGAGAAGAGATCAGCCACCGTTGCACGCTTGGATAAACCAGAATTCATAATAATCAGCTTTGAGCAGATAAGGTCCAAGGGACCTCTTTGATGCCAATTATCAAACCAAAGGGAGATTGACTAACCATCCCCAATCTGCCATCGGAAGTGGAGACGAAATTTTGATCTAAGGTGAATGATTCTCTTCCACGCCCATGAGCAGAAAGCGGGCCTCCCAGCTACCCAAAATCTCTTCCTCTTCAAGAAGGTTGAATGTATCCATTTGCACCATAAGGACTCCTTGTTAATAAACAGGATCCAAATGTGTTTGAGCATTGCTGCCTTGTTGTAATCCCACAATTTACCAATACCAAGTCCTGCCAACATAAGCAAAAAAATGATTGCAAAACCCTATTAACCACTCGTTCATGTTCATACTTCCAGACCCTCCTGTTAAGCTAAACAAAAAGTTGATCAAGAGGATGAACTTACACTAGGGCCAAAAAGACCATGAAAGATATAAGATTACATGGGACAAAGAATTATTAAAAAAAAAAAAGATGACAAATGAGTCAGTCCGTGGCCTTACGAGGGAATCAATATCTTGATGAGATAGGGGTTAGTGATGGCACAAGTATAATATGCATGTTAACCCCAGTTTTAGGAAGATACTAAGTGAGATTACAAGTTAGATCATGTCAAAGCTAAAACTATATACCTAGAAGGCCAAAAGCAAAAGCCCAGGGATTATCGGTCGAGAAAATGGCCATTGCCCCTCTCTCTACTTCTCAGGAAATCAAGGGTGGCAGCTCAACCGGAGGAAATATTTGAGAATGAAAGGTTTCACAGCTCAACACGAGACGCCCTAGTTATGTCTCTAGCCCTCAGTGATGAGCTGTGCTGTGTGAACTCCTGTCACGCAGGCCATGCAATATATAGAGAGAGAGGAGAAAGACCACACCGTCTTGGGCCATGATGTAGAGTATTATAATCGCCCAAAATAATTGGTTGGGTGGTGTAGCACAAACAAACTGTGCACCCGAAAGATCAACACCTTGTCAGATGATTTTTGTTGCGGAAATGGCTGATCGAACATTAAGGGCTGCATGGTAATGTTTCTGTTCCTTTTCTGTTCACGGGAGCGTAAACACAAAAGTGTTTTTGTTTCGGGAACAATTTTTGAACAAAAGAACGTTTGGTAACGTTTGTTCGGGAATAAAAATGAATAGAAACACGTTTGGTAAATTTTATTCTTTTTTGTTTCTTTTAATTTTTAAACATTTTTATTTTATTTTTCAGTTTTTCCTTTCTTTTTTATTTTTTATTTTTTCGGCCGGTCCCCGGCCTCCGGCGACCGGCCGACGGGGCCGGCAGCCTCGCCCAGCCATGGCGAGGCTCGCCGGCCCGGCGAGGCTCGGCCTCGCCGGATCTCGGGTGAGCCCGAGCTCGCCCGGCCAAGGCGAGGCTTGGCGTCGCCGGCGCGGGCGAGGCCGAGCCTCGCGGGGTCGGCGACACTCGGCCTCGCCAGATTTGGGCGAGGCCGAGCTCGCCCAGCCAGGGCGCGTCTCGGCCTCGCCGGATCTGGGAGAGGCCGAGCTCGCCCAGCCCAAGGCGAGGCTCGGCCTCGGGGCCGGCGACGCTCCGACGAGGTCGCCGACCCTCGACAGCGTCGCCCGGCCCTCGACGGCCGGTCGCTGACCATGGCCGAGGCCGCGACCGGCCAAAAAAAAAAGAAGAAAAAAAGAAGAAGAAAAGAGAAGAGAGAGAAAATGTGTTTCTTCAAAATTGTTTAAGAACAAGAAGTAACTTTTTTTGTGTTTCTTTTTTGAAATCATACCCCTCGCTCCTATGTCTCGGATGGAGATGTCCAAAAAGAGAAGCGCTTGATGCAAAAAGGTATTTATTCTTTTATATTGCGTCTTGTCTCCTGTTGAATATAACAGAATCTCTCTTCATGTGAAACAACAAAGGAAGTTTGGGAGTACATATGAAGGAATCGTAAAAAGAGACAAAAGTAAACTTCATGCTCAGTAAATATGAATCATTCAAGATGAAGCAAGGAGAGTCAATTGAGATATGTTCAGCTGTTTTACAGGAATTTGTAAATGGTTAGCATATCAAGGTCAAAAAATTTCTACCCGATGAAGAGTCAACAAAATCTTGAGGTCTCTCAAAAGATTGGAACATATCAAGACCTCAATCCGGAGACTCAGAGGATTATGCCACTCGTTGATGAATTGATTGGTACTTTTCAATCCTATGAAGTGGAACAACTCAATGATGAAGATCCGAAGGTAAGAAGTCCATCGCTTTATATCTAATGCTGTGCTCCAATTGTGTTAGGGAACAAAAAAAAAAAAAGAACAAAAACGCAACCAAACGCGTTTCTGTTCTTTTTTTGTTCTCGTGAACAAAAAAAGTACAAAAGTGTTCCAGAAACACTTTTTTGGAGTGTTACCATGCAGGCCCTAAATAAACAGAGTGAGAAAATAAATTGGACATTGAATTTACGTGATTTAGTCGTAGTGATCTACATCCATGAGGAGAGTAGTGACAAATTTTACTATAAATCAAGTGATGTACGGAAATTACAACCGCACTGAAGTCGCTCAAACATGCTCAAGTTTCTCAAGTTTCAATTGCGCCTAATAGCTCACACAATGTTTAGCCCCATAATTTCTTGTGAAATAATTTTTCAATCTTGCGAAAGAATTAAACAAATCTATTTCTTTGGTTTTTAATCTCGTAACGAAATATCTTTACCAAAGTGTTAATAATTTCTACCATGTGAAGAAACCAACTTTTTGAAAATGTCCAAAATCCTTTTAGTATATATAGAGCACTCACCTAATAATTTCTACCATGTGAAGAAAATAAAATTGTCCAAACAATCCTAAACTTATTGCACTTTTGCTAATTGAGTCATAAACCTTTCAACTTTACCAATTGAGTCATAAACATTTCAACATTTTATTAATTGAGTCCATCTGGCCAATTTTTGCCAAAAATTTGTTGACGTGGACGCCCGACCATCCTACGTGGCTTTGTCGGCGCTAACATGAACAAAATTTATTATTTTTTAATATTTTTCAATATTTTTATTATTTTTTGTATTTTAAATTTTTTTTTTTTTTTTTTCCTTTTCTTCCTTTGGCCGGTCCCCCAGAGGCCACGACCGACGAGGGTCAGCCTCCCGACCTCAAGCGAGGTCGCCCTCGTCGGATCTCGGCGAAAGGTGACCTCGCTGTCCTTGGGTGAGGGTCGCCCTCACCTGAGGCCCGAGAGGTCGGCCTCGTGGGCCTCTAGCAAGGCTCCACCTCGCCAGCTTAGGGAAATCGCCAAACTTGGCGAGGGCGAGGCTCACTAAGGCCGGCAAGGTCGCCCCTTGCCAAATCCCAACGAGGGCGACCTTGCCCAAGGCCAAGGAGGTCGACCCTCGCCGATCGTGGCCTCTGGCCCGTTGCCAGAGGCTGGGCGACCAAGCCAGAGGGAAAAAAAAAGAAATAAATTTAAAAAAAAAAAAGAGACAAAAGAAAAAAGAAATTAAAAACATAAAAAAAATTTTAAAATTAAAAAAAAATTCCAAGTCAGTACCGGCATCCATGTTAGCAAATTCTAGCCAAAATTGGCCGAATGGACTCAATTGGCAAAAAGTGCAAAAGTTTAGGACTCAATTGGCAAAAAGTACAAAAGTTTATAACTGAATTGACAAAAGTGTAATAAGTTTAAAAAAATTTAGACAATTTTCCCATGCAAAGAATTAGTTTCGCATGTTACTATTTCAAAAATGAAGCATCTCAACAAGAGAGACCTTAGGAAGTTTTCTTGACGTGTGTATATATATATGTTGTAGAAATACTTAAACGATTCAAAGAATGCTCTAGATGATTGAAAATTAAAACATGATCACATGATGCGCAACATCATTTTCAAATTCATGAACTCGTAATGCTGAAAAACATGGCATGTGTCGAAAATTGTTCAAATAAGAATGGTGATTAAGACAGGACATAAATCTAACTTAACCACAAGGCAAAATTTTGTCATAATGTAATCCAGGAGAGGTGAGATATAAATGTTTTATTGCAAATATCATAAACATTGGAATAATATATAATAATGAACACATACTGCGAGGTTAATTAGTGTATTGAAAATCGCAATACCTCCTTATGATCACTTAGCAAGTGTCCTTGGAGCACTTTTCAACAAAAAAACAAAATTCCGCTTTCAAAGTAGCATCACGATGATTCATATATTGGGTAATTTACCAAACTTGAGAGACAATACCCCCGCACTTTATATAGGCAAACAACATATTCACTACTAGAAATGAAATATTATGTATTGGAAAAACTAACCTGAAGTAGCACAAAAATTATTAAATACATTTGGCAATTTATCAAATCGACTGGAATTGGGCAACCTCAAATTTCAAAAGCAAGCACCATATTTACCATAGAAAATTGATAACTACTAATCCATTGAGAAATTACTAAGATAGAGTAGTGCGTTAATTGCAAATATATTTGCTTACTAAATGTACTAGACAGCTATATGTACCTCATATGCAAAGAAACAATCAATTGAAAAGGTTACTAGCTTAAAGTAGTATGATGGAGGCAGAGAGAGTGGTGCACATCAAATGGTTCAATGGGCAAATTCATAAGAAATGGAAAACCCTGTCTTAAAAATCATAAATCTTTTGATTTTATCAATTGAATCATAAACTTTTTTTCACAATTTATTAATTGAATATATCTGTTTAGTTTCGGTAGGAAATCGCTGAAGTGGAAATTTTTAATTATATTTTCATATATTTTTAATTATACTTTTTCTTTTCTTCTCTCATTTTATTTTTTTTCCTTTATTCTTTTTTTTTTCTTCACCAACCATTGCCAAGCCTTGTCAATGGTCAGCGAGTTGCCAACCTCAAACGAGGGTTGCGAGGCTAACGACCTCCACCTTTGCTAGGCTATTGCCTACCAAGGTGAGGGTGAGGCGAGGGCTCCCAGCCCACACTCCGGCTTCCTTTGCCCAAGGCTAAGCCAGCCCTCACTTAAGGCTAGCGACCTCTGCTGACCATCAACGAGGCCCCATGAAGAGGAAAAGAGAAACAAAAAGAAAAAAAAAATGATAGAAGGAAAAATATTTAAATATTATTAAAAATTATCCATGTCAATATCAATCATGTCATATAAAAAATCCGATGTCCACATTAGCAGTTTCTAGCCAAAATTGATCGAATGAACTCAATTGATAAAACAAAAGAAAATTTATGATTCAATTCGCAAAATTAAAATGTTTATGACTAAATTGGCAAAACTATAATAGGTTTAAGAATTCTTTGACAATTTTTCCATAAGAATTGTGTATAAGATATGGTAACGAAATAATTTTTTCCCCACTTAAGGTGAACAGAATAACTGTTTGGTGTTAAATCTATCACACCATGACAACTACAATACATTTTTTTTTAATAAACGCTTGTCTGTTTTTCAAACGATGTGGCTTGATGCAACTTTCAAGTAACAATTTTAGCTGTGAAAAAGAGGCTGCAACTTTTAAAGATATTCGACAAGCACCTCAACTGCACCGTCTCCAAAACTATAGTAACTTGTAGCAGATTTCAGAAAGCTGCTTCACCCAACTTTTAGGTACTACAATTCCAAGATGTAAGTTTCCAAATATATGAATCACTAACACTTCACAGTACAACTATATAGAACAAACGAGATATAATTAAGTCATAACTATAGCAAATGGGATCTAAATAGTACCCATGCTGAACCATTACATAAGATAGCTGGATTTTGATAATATTGGTCCGTTTGGTCAGGCAATAGACCATCATGAAGAACGACAGTTTTAATGGATTATCCTTACTAATTTACCATACAATCTATTTCAAACCTAAAAACTGAAATTTTGACGGGGAAGATTAAAGTGTGACCGAAGTTTACAGGTAAACGACATAAAAGTTTTTTATTGGAAAAGTGAGCAGGTTCAATTGCTCTACTTCCTTTCCTCGGTTGGTTTTTTTTTTTTTTTTTTTAAACAGAAAAAAATAAATGAAAAAAAACAAAAAAAAAAAAAAAAAAACAACCGAGGAAAGGAAGTAGAGCAATTGAACCTGACCTTTTGAACCAACCTTTCCTCGGTTGGTTCAAAAGGTCGAAACCTTTTCCTAAATGCTAAGTCAGGACAATAACACGTCCTAGGATTGCACACGCATGCATTATAGAAATCACCTGAGCTACAGCAAATATCTAGCCAAAGAGAAGTACTGCGTGCTCATGTTAAAGGGATCTTAAGTACACAATATATCATAAGAGATCTGCTGAGCTAATCATAGCATTCGCGTCATTAGAGTTCAGAGCACTTAAGAAAAAGCAAATCTTATCACTTCAGTTTGTCATATATATTCCAAGATCCACTACCACTTAAATTTTTTTTGGGGCTTTTAATAACCGACGGTATAAAGAATGATGGAGAGCTAGCGCAGTTTTTCGCGCAGTTTTTCTATTCAGTTTTATAACGTGGCGAATTCCAAGCATAACACCTTAAAGTGAGATGATATCAAATGATGGATCCGGGGCAAGCCCTTTTAATATCTGCTCTTCCACCAGAGTTAGATACGTATAATTGTCACGAGATCAAATGTCGCCATCTGTCCCAATACGGGAAAAAAGATGTTACACTCATCCTACGCACGCGTGACGGTCAAAAGGGCTGTTGCAGATGGAGCGCAATACCATCGAGTTCTCTAACATTATATTCATTAAGCCGAAAAGATTTGCCATTCATAGTTCAAGGGACGCGCGAATGTTGATCAGGAGCCACCTGTCGTCCATTCATGTGGGAGGCACAGAACGTTTGTGCCGTGATAGGTCGCTAAGCGGATGGATTCGCATTACCCTCTCGACGTCAGCGCATGCCAAAACTGATAAAGAAAGGGAGTCTTAAACGACAAACGTCTAAAAACCTACGGAAAAGATATGAAAACCTTAGTTATTTAAGAAGCCCGAATGAATGGTAGGATGTTCAGGTGGAATGGGAAGAGAAAGTCTGTAATACGTAAGTCTGGCAGAAAATATTGATAGACATAGAAATTGTTAAAAGTCTTGTAGAAAATATTGATATACATAGGAGTTGTTAAAATATGTCCCAGTTTGAGCCATTGAATGAAATCGATCTGAATTGAATTGCGGATGAAATTCAATATCAAAATTAGTGTTGAAACCAGCCAAGCAAAACAGAGATGAAAATACATTGTCAGAGTTAAATTCGGATTTTTCTATGGACGATTATTGGAAAGTCCAACGTGAATTCGAATTGGACAGTAATTCGGTCAACTTGGGCTTATTTTGCTGACCGATTTGGACTTCTATGGCGGTGGCTCTATATACAGAATTAGGGGTTTGTCCATTAGTGTGTCTTGCCTTGGACTGATGTTGCAAATCACGCGGTGAGTGCTCCAAAAGGATTGCGCTGCTACTATGCAGATGTGACTTCACCGTGGGCTTTGCGGTGGCCACGAGAAGAGTCCTCGAAGTGCCGTAGAGTGGTTGATAGTGGATATTTCTTCATCAATTACTTCCAAAAAAGATTATTTGTAGCCATAAAATCTTGTGTTAAGATTTTGTTGACACCTAAAAATACCCCTGCAAACACGTGTTGTTCACGAGAGACAGAAAACTCTGAAATCATCCTCGCCACATGTAGGCTATAATTTACATCAGCCCAAAACTAAAAATAGTGTGAATCCTTAGGCTAGGTTTCGATTGACTTACAAAGATTTATAATTTTATGATGAAGCAATTGATTGCCATGTGTTGAAACCAAGAGACACTATTAAAGACATTACATTGATGGTGAATTTAAGCAAGAACGGTTAAAAGGGCGCCAAACTCAAGAATAACAATTACTTCTTACTGGACAAGCCATAAGAACATTGAGAAACCAAATGTGGATAAGGCGATTTAATATAGAATGAGTGGAGCGACTCTTAAGGAGGAATCAACCGACTATCGACGATTACCAAATTGTCCTATAAATACCATAGAAAATCCTACAGAGAGCCTCCCAAAAACACACAAAATTATTTTATCTTACTTTTATCCTTGCTTAGTCTAGTTTAACAGTAGCTTAAGATTCCCATCATAGATTCAATTCTAACAAGTGTCTATATCCCAAGAGGTATTGTTGATTAGATTACAGTGCTAACCCACTGTCCAATGTCATCAATTATATTCCGACATTGTGTCCTTATACTCATCTAAGAGTAGTGTTTGCTAGGTGTTATTACTATTGTCAAATGTCATCGATTAGATTTCGATGTTGTGTCCCCCGTACTCATCTAGGAGCAATGTTTACTATGTGTTGTTATCATTGTTCAGCGTCGTCAATTAGATTCCGACATTATGTCCTCATATCCATCTAGGAGCAGCGTCTTCTGGATGTTATCCTTATTATCCGGTGTCGTCAATTAAATTTTGACATTGTGTCCTCAATTTTATTAAAAAGTAATACTTTCTAGGTGCTTTTATTAATATATAGTGTTGTCAAATCATCCTCGATATTGTATAAACCACTTTAATTTTAACAGGTTTCCATTATTATGTTAAAATGAGTTTAGATAGATTTCGACATTGATTATCATTGGTGAGCGTATTAAGCAACTTCTTTAGATTCGACATTATATAATAGATATAGTCTCGTTCGCATTTGACCATCTCTGTTCAAAGCTAACACAGAACCTAAGTCTCCTTTAATAAAAATCAAGATATAACACTTTGTGAAAGATATTTCGTTATGAGATTCAAAACTAAAGAAACGGATTTGTTTAATTCTTTCGCAAGATTGAAAGATTATTTCATGAGAAATTATGGGGCTAAACATTGCATGAGCTATTAGGCGTAATGAGACTTGAGAAACTTGAGCGCATTTGAGCGACTCAAGTATGGTTGTAATTTCTATACATCACTTGATTTATAGTAAAATTCATCACTACTCTCCTCATGGATGTAGATCACTATGACCGAATCATGTAAATTCAATGTCCGATTTATTTTCTCACTCTGTTTATTTAATGTTCGATCACCCATTTCCGCAACAAAAATCATCTGACAAGGTGTTGATCTTTCGGGTGCACAGTCCGTCTGTGCTACACCACCCAACCAATTATTTTGGGTGATTATAATACTCTACATCATGGCCCAAGACGGTGTGGTCTTTCTCCTCTCTCTCTATATATTGCATGGTCTGCGTGACAAGAGTTCACACAGCACAGCTCATCACTGAGGGCTAGAGACATAAGTAGGGCGTCTCGTGTTGAGCTGTGAAACCTTTCATTCTCAAATATTTCCTTCGGTTGAGCTGCCACCCTTGATTTCCTGAGAAGCAGAGAGAGGGGCAATGGCCATTTTCTCAATCGATAATCCCTGGGCTTTTGCTTTTGGCCTTCTAGGTATATAGTTTTGGCTTGACATGATCTAACTTGTAATCTCACTTAGTATCTTCCTCAAACTGGGGTTAACATGCATATTATACTTGTGCCATCACTAACCCCTATCTCATCAAGATATTGATTCCCTCGTAAGGCCATGGACTGACTCATTTGTCATCTTTTTTTTTTTTTTTAATAATTCTTTGTCCCAGGTAATCTTATATCTTTCGTGGTCTTTTTGGCCCCAGTGTAAGTTCATCCTCTTGATCAACTTTTTGTTTAGCTTAACAGGAGGTTCTGGAAGTATGAACATGAACGAGTGGTTAATAGGATTCTTGCAATCCTTTTTTCGCTTATGTTGGAAGACCAACATTTTATAGGGTATGCAAGAGGAAGTCTACCGAAGGGTTTCAATCAGTTCCGTATGTGGTTTCTTTGCTCAGCGCCATGCTCTGGCTATACTACGCATCCATCAACTCTGAGTCCAATGATTTCCTTCTTGAAAGCTTTATTAGATGGGCTTAAGGCCCGTCCGCCCATGCTGGGCCCAGAAAGCCCGGTCCATGGGAATAGGGCCCGTGGAAAGAAGGGGGTATAAAAGGGAGGAGAGAGAGAGAGAAGACGTTGGTTGAAATCAGAATTCACGTCTTCTCTCTCCCGCGCGTATTCTCTCTCAAAAGGAAAAAGAAAGAACAGTAACGCATACGGCTTGTTCTTCCTCCCTTCAAGGCTTCATCGGATCGAATTGCTCAGTTTCTCTTCCTCCATCAACGTCGGTGTTTAATCTGTGGCTAAAGGTACGCTCGAATCCATGGTGTGCTTTAGGATCGGTGATGCGTGATGTTTTTAGGCTTCGTCTTCCGCATTGATTTAGGGGTTCGATTCGGTGTCGAATCCGTATTATGGGGATCAGTCATTCCCAACATTGGTATCAGAGCCCTAGTTCACGTTTTCCCGATCAATTTCATGTTCTTTGATTGAGTTTTCGCGAAGAAACTTTGGCCGTGGATCGGGACAAAAATCCCGACACCAGAGCGTTCTTCGGCCTTTTTACTGAGTTTTCGTATGTCGAAACTGTTTTCTGAAAATATGGGGAGAAAGGCGACGTCGAGATGAGTCTGGAGGTATGTCGTGCGCCGCCGGGCGACGCCGCACGCGCCCACACGCGCGGCCAGAAGCCGCTGCGCGTGGGCGCGACGCGCTCGGAAGTGTTGCGTCGCCCAGGCGTCGCACACGCCGCGCCGTCGGCTAACCGGCGTGTGTGCACCACCGGCACCGGCGAGCCGCACGCGCCGATCCGCGGACGGCGCGTGCTGGCGTCAGCATGGCGTCACCCAACGGTCAATAACCGCTAGGGGTGACGTCATCACGGCGACACGGATTCGTCGGACGGTCACTGCCGCGACCCGGCCGGCAAACCCGGCCCGACCGCGGGCCGGCACGTGCGGCGGATGTCTGCGTGGCGTCATCCCGCGCAGACGCGCACGGCACGTGCCGTCGGTTCGCGCGAACCGGGCCCACCGGCCCGACCGGCCCGACCGGTCCGACGACCGGCGACCGTTGACCACCGTTGACCGACGACCGTTGACTTTGACCGTTGACCCGAAAAAAAAAAAAAAAAAAAAAAAAAAAAAAGGAAAATAATGTGTTTCTTTTTCAATTAAGTCTATGTGGATTATAATGTGATCCCTTATTTGTTCTGCATTTGTTGCAGGAACAATGCCTCGAGGTTGCGCACACCTATTCGCGCAATTACCGATGAACAAAAGGATAGCTGTCTAAGATGATAGCTGAGCTGACTGATCATCGATGGGAGAGAGGTGACTTAATTGATCATGTCCTTGAAGTCAACGGGAAAATTCAACAGGTCATATGGAATGGTCGTCCTATGTCACAGTCAGAGATGGTGCGATTTTCATAAACACTCTTCCACCTGAATGGCAAGATGTGTTGAATCGCATATGGGATGTCAACGGAGCTGCTTCCTATAAGAAAATTGTGATGGATTTTGTAAATGAATATTATTGTATTGTTTCAAGGAAAAGATCAAGAAATTGAACAAAATAGGATCTTTCCGAGTTAGTGTTGACTTGGTGTTAGTTGAATTGGCTGATATATATTAAGTGTGCTTTGTGGACAACTTAATGTAATGTTTACTACCCGATTGTTGATACTTGTAGCAACTTATATGTTATTGTTAATTGAAAGCATTATTGATTTATTGGATGTCTATTATATATTGCTTTTGTTATTGCTGGTTCTTTGTGGGTAATTAGGCTGTGGGTAGTTTTAGAAGTTTTTGTAGCTTCATAGAATTGATTTTGCATAAGACAATTATATTGATGATAGTTTTAAGTTAGGATTTTGGAGGATGATTGGAAACATAGTGACCTTTTGATTCTGAAACCTTACTTGAAATTATTCATTAATATGATGGGTCTATGTAAATAGGGATGCATAAATGATAGGCATTAATAATTCGTGCATATTTATCGATTTGTTCGAGATCAATGGCTTCAGCCACAAAGAGCATAGTTGCCGAGCTGAACAAAGGTGAAAAGCTCAATGGAGACAACTATGAAATTTGGCAAATGAAAATCCAGTATGTGCTGGAAGAGCAAGAAGCACTTGAGGCTCTTGTCATGACCATGGTAGAACCGAAGAGGGTACTTTGCACAAAGACAAAAGAGACAAAGAAGCTTTTTCTGCGTGGAAAAGAATGAACTCTCTAGCTCGCATCACGTTGCTGAGCAGCATGGAAAATGACGTCATGCGAGAGTTTCGGCGTTTTGACAATGCTAAGGAAATGTGGGAGGCATTGGCAGCTAGATTTGGTCATACTTCGGTGACTAGGGCGAGGCAGCTCACTATCGGTTTGACTCTTATAAGAAGCCTCATGGTCAGACCATGAAGCAACATCTTAGAAAGATGTCAAACATGATAAGCGAGCGAGAGATGCTGGCCATGTCCTCACAGATGAGCAGCAAGTGCAAGCAGTAATTCGTTCCTTGCCTCAGAGTTGGGAGCATATGAAGGTGCACCTGACTCATAATGAAAATATAAAAACCTTTGAGGATGCAATGCGTCATCTTGAGCTGGAAGAGGACCGCTGTTGGCGGCTGCCGAATGCTGAACTTTATTATGCTGGTTCTAGCTCAAATGGAGCTTCGAGCTCCAAAACGCAAGCGCCTAACTGGTTTGATAAGGGGAAAGGCAAGGAAGAAGCAGGTCCTTCGGGGAAGAAACCCAAGTTTAACCAACATGAAAGAGGGAAGCGTCCCCGCATGAAAAAGCTTGCAAGGGTGAAATGCTACAACTGTGACAAGAAGGGTCACTATGCTCGCGACTGTCGTGAGCCAAAGAAAGTAAACACCTCTTGTATATTTGAGAACTTTGTTTATGTGTCAAGTTCTGAATTATTAGCTGAATCCAATCCTTTGTGGACTGTAGATTCAAGAGTGACAGACCATGTAGCGAAGGATAAAGGATCCTTCATGGAATTCCGACGATACCAACTGGAACTAAGTGGATGATATAACTTTAGAGATGAAGTTAAAGGGATTGTCACCTGCCAATTAAACATGCGTGGTGGACGCACCTTGTTCCTACATGATGTTCCATATGCTCCAGAGATTCGTTGAAATTTAATGTCTGTTTTGGTGTTGGTTAAGCTTGGTTTTAGTATGAACTTCCATAATAGATGTGTAGATTTGTATTTGGATACAAACTACTATGATTTTGGTCACTTTCTGGATGGTTTTATTGTACTAAATGTTGATTGTTGTGATGTCAATATGTTATTCCCTTGTTTCACGTCTTCTACTTTATATGATAATGATGTGAATACGGTGGCATGCTAGACTTGGTCATATGGGCCAACAACATATGAAAAGACTAGCCAAAGAGGGCTTGTTGGGCGATATTGAAAAAGTCTATTTGCTCATATGTAAGCATTGCCTAGAAGGGAAAACGACAAGGAAACCATTTGGAAAAGGTAAAAGAGCTGAATTTCCTCTGCATTTAATCTATTCAGATGTCTGTGGTTCAATGAATGTGAGAGGAAGGCAATGGGCTGTTTGTTTCATCACTTTTATATATGATTCTACTTGATTCGGATATGTCTATTTGATTTCTCATAAATCTGTAGCATAAGTTGTTTCAAAAAGTTTATGAACCTGGTAGAGAATCAATTAGACAAGAAAATAAAAGTATTGAGATCCGATCGAGGTCAAGAATATTTATCGATGAGTTCAGAAAATTATGTGATGAAAAGGAATAGAAAGACAGTTGTCTATTCCATATACTCCTCAACAAAATGGTGTTGCGGAGAGAAAACAGAACCCTACTGGAAATGGTTAGGTCCATGATGGCGCATGCTAACTTACTTATCACTTTTTTGGAGTGATGCGTTGTTAACTCAATTGCCTGCATACTTAACCGGGTGCCTTCCAAATTAGTTATTTCCACTCCATATAAGTTATGGATAGGTAGAAAACCGGACTTAAGTTTTCTTAAGTCATGGGGTTGTGCTGCCTATACTCATGAGTCCTCTCACGAGTTTGGGAAATTAGGTCCCAAAGGAAATAAGAGTATTTTCATGAGATACTCCGAACACTCGAAAGGGTATGTGTTCATAGGTGAGCAGGAAAGTGGGAGTATAACTGAATTTGAATCACGGGATGTCACATTCTTAGTGAATGAATTTCCTAAGAAGGGCGAAATAGGAGAAGATTACTCCCTATTTGAGACCTTGGATCAGGATAATGATGTTAGTGGAGTTCATCCAAGTGGGAGTAATATGAGAAGTGATGAATTGAATTCAACTCATTCTCAATTGCAACAACGTGATGAGACGACATCATCATTACCTAATCCAAGTGGGAGCATGATGGGGGATGATGTGCAAAGTGTACAATCTCCCATACGGCGAACAAGTCGTCAAAGTATTCCCCGTCGACGTTTTGACATTGAAGGGGAAACTTTTATGGTTGCTCCACAAGATGAGGATGAGCCAAGAAATATTAATGAGGCTCTGAATTGCCCTAGTAAGGAAAAATGGATTAATGCAATGGAAGAGGAAATGGAGTCAATGAAATCAAACCAAGTCTGGGAACTGGTTGATCTGCCAAAAGGACGCAGAGCTATTGGAAACAAATGGATTCTCAAAATAAAGCGAAAGGCTGATGGCTCGATTGAAAGGCATAAGGCTCGCCTTGTGGCGAAGGGGTATAATCAACAGGAATGAATTGATTATGAAGACGTTTTCTCCTGTAGTGAGATTTACCTCAATTCGCATTATTCTGGCAATAGTGGCTAGTCTGGATCTTGAATTACATCAAATGGATGTAAAGACTGCTTTCCTCAATGGAGAATTAGAGGAAGAGATATATATGGAACAACCTGTTGGTTTCATAGTGAAAGGCCAAGAAGAAAAGTATGTCGACTTTTGAGGTCGATATATGGTCTTAAGCAGTCATCAAGACAATGGTATATACGTTTTCATAATGCCATAATGGCATATGATTTTACGATGATTGATGAGGATCATTGTGTATATATCAAAAGATCCAAGGATCAATTTGTGATCATATCATTATATGTTGATGATATACTAATTGCTGGAAGCAATATGGAGTTTGTTAAGAGCTTGTCAAAAGTTGGTTGTCTTCCAACTTTGAGATGAAGGATATGGGTGAGGCTGCATACATTCTTGGAGTTAAGATTTCAAGAGATTGTTCGAAGAGATCATTGTCTCTTTCGCAAGAAACTTATATAAACAAAGTTCTAGAACGGTTTCGTATGCAAGATTGTAAACCCATAGACACTCCTATTGCAAAAGGTGAAGGATTGAGCCATAGAGGCGTGTCCAAGGACTCCACAAGAGAAGGAACAAATGAAACATGTTCCTTATGCAAGTGCTGTTGGGAGCTTGATGTACGCTATGATGTGTACAAGACCCGACATATGTTTTGCAGTTGGAATGGTGAGTAGATACCAATCCAATCCAGGTCCAGCACATTGGAAAGCCGTTAAGAGAATGCGAGGTATCGAAGGGAACCGCTGATTACAAGTTGAATTACCAAGGAAAGGATCTGCAACTTGAAGGCTATTCAGATGCTGATTGGGAGGAGATTTAGATGAAAGAAAATCTACCTCAGGATTTGCTTTCTTGCGAGCAATGGCGCCATATCATGGAGTAGTAAGAAGCAAACATGCATAGCCTTATCCACGATGGAAGCTGAGTTCGTGGCATTATCAGAGCGAAGGTACAAGCAGTTTGGCTTAAGAGATTCTTGGATCATTTAGGTGTTATTGAGAAAGCTACAAATCAATTATTGGTTAACTGTGATAGCCAAGCAGCTATAGCATACACCAAAGATCCAAAGTATCATGGCAAGACCAAACATATAGATACCAAGTATAACTTTGTCAAGGATATGGTTGCACGAAAGGATGTGAACTTAAGTACATATCTACGCATAGAATGGTAGCAGATCCTATGACAAAGCCAATACCTAGAGATGTGTTTTGTGGTCATGTAAAATCTCTAGGATTGCGTAGAGTCGATGTCTTGAATTGTAATTTCCCTGAGTTGTTCACATTTATGAAATTTTGTTTTTTCATTGATTAATGCCTATGAATCTTTGTATGATCTTTATGCATCTTAATGCTCGGTGCATTATTTTAAGTTGAGAAGTATGTCGGACAGATATAAGATTAGCCCACTCACACGGGAAATCGCCTCTATTTCTTGTGTGATAAATAGAGATGAGACTGTTTTTAAGCTTATTATCTAGGTGATAATCGAGCTCAAGCTTAAAACACGTATGTCGCCTTAACTGAGTGTTAAGATGAGGACATAATACTTACTATGTCCGAAAGTAAAATAACCCACATATTTTACTTTATCTGTCTAAAATGCCAGATGTGAGTTCTGATAAATTTTGTGAATGAGTAGATACGTGAACTCAAGTTAGACATTGGGTATGTCTGAACTATTATCTGTACGGTATTGAAAGATGTGGACATACGCTCCATGGGAAAGGAGTTAATACCGTAATACGTATTTCATACTACGTATGCATGAGACGACCAATAAGAGTGACAAAAAGTTTGATCTCAACTTTTATGATGTGTGAGACTCTTGAGGAAAAGAGTTCCTCAATTTTTTAATCCCCTCAGGACTCTTACTTATTCTCAAGATTTCTATTTAGTGTTTGCTATCTTAGGGTGTTGCCAATGGTCATGAGATGATTCGATCTAATGGGGCATTTCTAGAAAAGCAAGCTGGACTGAAATTGAGAGTTTGAAGGAAAGAGGAAGATCGATTTTGGAGAATCACATTGTGGTTTTGTATTCACTGGTCGACCAATTATGACTGTCTTTGTGATAATTATAATTGTGAATACAATATATATATATCATGTTTAAAAGAGATCAAGGGAGATATAAATGTGATCGATCGATCTAGGGTACTGCATACTAAATCTACTCGGAGTGTGACGCCCATTATGAGCTGCTATATATTCCTAACGAGATGTATAGCAACGAGCTCTCAAAGTATGCTGGTCGCACGGATTATTCACGATATGAATGTTGAAGAGAGGTAAAGAGAATCTGTTCGGCCCACCATGTGCGAGTGGGAGATGAAAGCTTTATTAGATGGGCTTAAGGCCCGTCCGCCCATCTTGGGCCTAGAAAGCCCGGTCCATGGGAATAGGGCCCCGTGGAAAGAAGGGGTATAAAAAGGAGAGAGAGAGAAGACGTTGGTTGAAATCAGAATTCACGTCTTCTCTCTCCCGTATTCTCTCTCAAAAGGAAAAAGAAAGAACAGTAACGCATACGGCTTGTTCTTCCTCCCTTCAAGGCTTCATCGGATCGAATTGCTCAGTTTCTCTTCCTCCATCAACGTCGGTGTTTAATCTGTGGCTAAAAGGTACGCTCGAATCCGTGGTGTGCTTTAGGATCGGTGATGCGTGATGTTTTTCCCGGGCTTCGTCTTCCGCATTGATTTAGGGGTTCGATTCGGTGTCGAATCCGTATTATGGGGATCAATCATTCCCAACACTTCTCATCACTGTCAACTCAGTGGGATGTGTCATAGAGACTATCTACGTTGCTCTCTACCTTGCTTATGCTCCTAAGAAAGCCAAGGTACGAACTTACCTATTCAATCTCATATACATATTGTCACAATTCTTACCTGGTCGATATGTAACAGCATACATTGTTAAAGAAGGTTTTTTAATGATAAATGCTTGCATGGATGCATTCATGCAGATATTTACAGTGAAGCTGATGGTGACGGGCTTTGGAGGGTTTTGTTCCTTTCTTCTCTTGTCCGGCTTTTTAACAAAGGCATCAACCAGGGTCCAACTTCTTGGGTGGCTTTGTGTTGGATTCTCCGTCAGCGTCTTCGCAGCTCCTTTAAGTGTTATGGTGAATAATTGAAGTAACTCTTGATTTTATTTTATTTTTTAGTTTTCCCTGTTTATACTTTTCTTCATGCACATTGCTACCGAGTGATGTGAGACAAGTTTCGCATGGCGTTTATTTTCGACGAATCTTGTGCAGAGAATGATGATCCGAACCAAAAGCGTAGAGTTCATGCCCTGCTCTCTCTCATTTTTCCTCACTCTCAGCGCTACGACGTGGCTCCTTTACGGTTTATTCCTCAAGGACATCCATGTTGCGGTATGCATCGACTTTCGGCAAATACTAAAAATTATGCTAAAAAGTGTTTTCTATTACCCAAAGAAAAAAAAGTTTGTCGTGGAGACTACGGTTTAGATATCGCTTTATTTTCTGATATACATTCATTAACGCAAGTATGATCATTTATATAGGTTCCAAACGTACTGGGTTTTATCCTTGGAGTGTTTCAGATGGGACTGTATCTGATATATAGGAAGACGAATGTGATGGTTTTGGAGCAACCCGATAATTTCGGTGGTGCAAAGCCGATTGCCGATACTCAAAGTCACAATATCGCCTCTAACGACAGCATCATCGACGTTGATGAGGTCAAGGAGCGGAAAGACGATGTATACGAGGGTGAGATAAGCTTGGAAGCTTCCGATAATGGACCAGTGGCGAATAGTTCATGTGAAGTTTGACACGGGTTAAGTCGCTGCATATGCCTCTGTTGTTGTCTTTCGAGTAGCTAGTTAAGCTAATTTAGTTCTTTCTTCTATGTAGTTAATGCACGCGTCGTAACTTGTATATGCAAGTGGTGATTAACACCGCCTGCATAGGTGCTCTGGAATTGCAATGTCTTGTCTAGCAATTAAAATCTTTCTGATCTCGTTCCTATCGTAAATGAACTCATTCTACTGTCTCTTTGATCCGTATTTCGAAAAAGAAAAAATTATCTAGGTCTTTATGTCTCAAATTAGAAATGGCAAGTTTGCCTGGACTCACCTATAAATATCATGATTCGTGACCTGAATTGAAATCCGTCGTCAAAGATGCTTGTCATGATCTACCTCCTTTAAAGGCGGAGAAACCCACTCTTTGGAAAACAAATAATCAAGCCTATCATCGCCGGCGTCGTTTAGTGAGCAACGTTTCGATAAAAGTCAAATGGATACTCGTTCTCTGTGTGTTGGTAAGGGAGTCATATCATCTGGCATGAGATTACCGGATACAAAAGCTTGGCACAACTTCCATCCGGGCCTCTCGTTCTAGCCCGTTACACTTCTTTAAGAATGGCATAGCTTCATAACATTAAGGCAATATCTTTTGTCTATTGAGTACTCACCACTCTGTGAAACTTCAATAGTTTGGTGTCGGGCACTTGGGTGCCGATCGAGTTGAGTTGAGCCAAGCTTGGGTCGAGTCATCACTACAATTTACAGCAGAGTTCTTATGCCCCCAGCATTTTAATTGATGGCATTAATAAGTGCCTAGATGGCCTTAAATAACATATCTAGCACCATTTAGTGCACATAAGCCGCCAAAAGTCTTTCCTACACCACTCTTGACAGTATTTGAGTAAAAATGGGCGGCATTTCTAAATGTTGGGAAAAAATATCTTGGAAATGTGTAATTTATTGAAGGGCACGTAAGTCGGTGCTCCAAACTTGACTTGAGCTTGATCTGGTAATAGAGTTTTACCAAGCTTGGCTTGAGCTTAAAGAAACTCGATCTTCTAGAGCTTCATAGAGCCCGAATATCTTCCTTGGATTTTCGTGTGTGTGGATGCACTGTGTAACTTTAGGATCCCTATGTTTGATTTTATCACAATTATAATTGCAAGCTTGAGCTTGACTCAACATGAGATTTGAGTAGCTTGAGCTCAACTCAAGATCAAAAAAGTTGATTTGATCGAGTAATATATCATCGAACTGAGGCTGAGCTACGTGCTCACGAGTAACTTGACTTAGTTTATGACTCACCCAAGAAGCTTGGGGATGACTATCATCTTGCTAAGGCAATATTTTCTTCCACCCTCATCGGGGAGAACTTTCTTCAATCAAGCTTCGTATTGGCGGTTCATGAAGATGGACGTTTCGACGAAGTTCGCGCGTAGGAAAGCCCAGTTTGTAGTGAAGTCTTTCTCATAGAACTAATTCGAAGATTTGCTTCAGATATGATCCAATTAGCGCAACAAGAAAAGCAACGCATTATCGGCAACTATAAGGAGAAGGAAAAGACCCAAACCTAAGCACATTGGTGGGCTGGTCGTTGTCTTTCCCTATAAATCTTCGTGTATGATAAGGTTGGACACGACAATTCACGTACGGACACGACCGTTCGGTACGAAGGTTGGCACGAATCATGAAATGACATGAATTCTGGTAAATATTATTGAGCAAGATGTGGAGAGTCCCAGTCCGATTGGGATCCCCCGCCTAACTACATCCTCGTTTGGAGGCCTCTATCCGCTACTTAGTTATTCTCGCGTGCCCTTGGGCCCTTCATCGTGACTTATTGAATTATATCTTTACTTTTGAAACTCGCATGATTAGGACAATTTAGGAAAAATGTATTTGTAATGCATCAGAGTTGCACAAAAGCTTTTAGCTTTTATTTGAATTTTCTAATGGTGAAAATAAGCAAGGGAAGACAAACAGAGGTCCAGAAAGATTTGAAGTTAAGACCCCTTAGTCTGATACAATATGAGATTTTGTAAGACTTTTGTCAATTGTTTTAAAAGCTTGAACTGTTAGACAAAATGGTGGTTTAACATCTAACTATTATAAAACGTAGAACTTGATGTTAGGCTACATGATTCATCAATTGAATACACGTGCATTGTATGTTGCCACTCGGCCTTACCACCAAGACCGATGACCCACAAATCAACCACATGTGATCTTACTAATTAAGAAGACGGTATTGTTACTTATAATTAATGTCGGTGCAATTCTGTCCATATATTTGTTGCACAAGTTCATGGCAACCGGTTAATCTTGTGGAAGAATTTAAATATATACTTTATAAGATACACACCTTTAATTACTTCTATAGTGGAAGCTAAAGAAGAAAAGGACCACGACACCATAATATTTTTTTTTTTTCAAATTAGTTATTACATTAAAATAGTAGATGAAACTACTAATGTGGCTGACTAGTCACCATTAGATAGTGGTGTGGTGTTAGCGTGAAGTCTTACGTTGCTTTTTCAACAAATATAAAACAAAACAAATGTAGGGAGAAAAAAAACCTGAGGTTCGCCTACTGTAGGATAGCATACCTGAGGCAACTGACCTAATTTGAGTTTTTCCCCAAGGTGGAGGATTTTTTTTTATTTTTTTTCAACATCAGTTGCAATGGAATCAATAGTTTTGCAATATTTTGAATAAAGTCTCTATGATTATCCCAAAAAATTACTGAACTTGCTTTGTCGTGAAATATTCTTCAAGAAATTTCAATAATTCCTTAGCAATGTATGGCACTGGATGGTATGTACCTTAATTAAGGCACATACCTAGAAATTTAATTCCCGTCTTAACAATATTCATCTTTCTTTGAGAGAGCATGATTCCATATTTCTTTATAATTTCTGCAAACTATTTGAAGAGAAGGCAGTGAGATTCTTCATTAGGACTGTAAAGTAATATGTCATCAATGTAAATAGCTACATTAGACATAATTTGCTCAAAGATGCAACACATAGCCTTTTGAAACAAAGAAATGACTACTTTGAAACCAAAAGGGAGAACTTTCCATTGAAAATGTTAGTTTAAAATACAAAACCCCGTCTTAGATATGTCTTCAAGATAAATGCACAGCTGCCAAAATATGACTTTGAGGTCAAATTTAGAATAAATGTGAGCTTTGGTTAATCCAGCAAAAAGAAAATTTCAAAAAGGCAAAGAAAATTTATCATTTTGGAGAAAAAGGTTAAGGGTAGTTTATGACCAATTGCATCTTTCCCCTATTCTGCTCTATTCTCTTATTGACATAAAAGACTTCACAAGCCCATTGAGAGTTTAAGATTTCAATAAGACTTTGCTAGAGTTGTTCCGAGCATTTCCTTTTGAACAAAAATAAGATGTTCTAGATTCATTTCCAGTGTGACTTGCCTTGGTAGAATTTATATCTTCATTTTTTTAACAGAGATGAACAAAAAACTCTAGATTTTTCCACAAAAGCTGGGGGCATTTTTTAGAGAAGTTCGAATGAGATTCTGGACATGATTCTAATTTGCATGAATGGATCTAGTAAACTCATATGAATGCAAAAAAAAAAAAAAAACATTTGGATATTGACAAATTCAGAAAATTATCTTTATACTTAAGCCCTTGTCTAGGAATAATTTGAAATTGAGAGATTTGAATCATGATGTCCCACCCAATGATCAAATCTATGTTGGGAATGTTAGATCCAATGGCTTTAGTAGTTATAGAGCATTAGGAAAAAAACTAAATAGTTACTAGAATAGTATGCACATTTGTAGAAAAAAGTATCTTCTAAAGTAGAATTGAAGTACCAAACACAAGAAGTCTAGTATTCTTCAAGAAGAACTTTGGTATCCAAAATTAAAGAAATAGCATCAGTATTCATAGGGGTAGTGACTGAGATTGGTTTAACAAACTTTGAAGTGAAAATTTTCATAGGAAAATGAGGATAATGAACTTGGCTAGAATATATAATCGGGTCTAGATCCACGGATATTAGGGATAGATGAAAAAGATATTCAGAGTCTAAATCAGAATTAGTTTTATTAGAAGTTTGATAACAAGGCATGATACAAAGAGTTTTTTAGATTAATCTTTATCAATGGAAAACAATGATTCAATACCATTATTCTCAAGGGAGACACCAATCGAATTCAATATGATGTATTAAATGATTATGACCTCTTTTGCCTGGGAGCAGTTTTTGGTGAAGTGACCTTTCTTATTGTAAATGAAGCATCAAGTTGATGTCTTGTTATCTAAACAATTCTTCCATCTTGGTAAAAATTGCCATTTTTCATTTCTTCGAAAATGCTTAGATGCATGCTTGGATCTTCCTACTTTGTATTTTTTGAAATGCTTCTTTTTTCCGAAGTATTTTCCGCAAGAACCATCACATTGATCTTAAGAGCCAGCGGGAACAGGCCCTATCGAGTTCTCAATCGTCTCTAATATAGTTTTTCATCATTTGGCGTCTGAGACATTAATCATCAAGACAAAGATGAATTTCTTGTTGGATTTCTCCAAAGGAAATATCCACAATTCTCATTTGTTTGTTGAGAAAGGATCTCTTAACTTGCTATGAGAGTTCTATGGGAATAGAGGCCAAGAAAACTTGCCTCAAGTTTGCATCAGTTCCAAAGCCATAGAAAAGTTTAAGCATTTCTTGATAATGTCAATTGAGATGTCTTCTTTAGAGTGAACAATATTTTCTTTCAAAATATTCCCTTCTTTTAAGCTCAAGTAAGTCAACGAGTTTACCAATGAAAAAGAGGTAGACAAATCCAACAGCTTGGGTAAAATCTGCCAAAAGCAAAAATTGCACTTGGTCTGCCTTTGAAATTGATTGCCACCAACATTTGAGACAATCAATAAACCTTGTGATGAATTCAAAAAGGATCTCATATTTGCGTTCAACAGTAAGAGTTCGACTATTTAGCTAGGAGTGGAATTCTTCAAATCTTTCTATCCATTTGGAATATAGATTGTCATCAATGGTGAAGAACTTTTTAGAAGAAGAAATAGGAATCCGATGGGTTATTTGGTTGAATAACCTCTTGTTCGGAAGGTTTTGATTCCATTTCCTATTCTGGTGGATCAGCCATAAATATTGAAGATGTGGCTAGTACAATGGGGGAATGACTCGACAGCAAGGATTGAAAAAGAGGAAGAAGATGAAAGGGATATTGGGTCTGGTTCCAAGTCTAAGTTTGAATTGATTGAAAGGATTGGTTCTAGGGGAGGTTAAGTGCGATCTAACAAGTTATCAAAATTAGGCTGTTTTTCCTCTTGATTGCTCAGATCCCTTAGGAATGATTCTAACAGCTTAGATAACATCATCTGGTCCGAATCCTTCTTGGCAAATTTGGAGGATTCCTCAAGAATCTTCTCTTTTCCCTTTTCCTTCCTTAGCCTGTCCATTTTTTGGAGGCAATTTCTCATTTCTATCACATCAATTCTATCTAATACGGTAGAAGTTTCTATAAGGGCAGCAAAAACTGAGGTGTTTTATGGTGGTGAAAAGAATATTGAGTTCTGGGCAAAGTAAAAAATTGATCAAAAGGCTTGAATTTTCCTTTCTTAATAGTTGGATCTATCTTTTGAGCTTCTCTATCTCATCCTTTGAGCTTTCAAGATGATGATATCCCAAATATTGTCCTGATTCCAAGGCATGAAGTCTTTTCTGGAAATTTGAAAGCATTTTTTTGGTGGATTCATCATATCTTTTAAGATCTTGATGTATATCAACAATTCTAAAATCAATTTCTACCAAAAAAAAAATCAATTCTAAAATCAATTGTTTTAAAAGCATTGTTATGTACCAAAAGAATCTCTGATTGCCAATTTAAAACAACTTCAACAACAGGAATTCCTTTTTGCCTTCAATGTTCGTCCACATCAGTTGGAGTAGGAATCTTTGGAACATGACGATATCTCCATTATGGATCAATAAATTCTTTAGTGGCAGGAAAAGAAAGCCTAGAGTCTTCTCGAGCAAGAGGGGGAAAATTTATATCTTGGAACATGGAAATAGAAGGATTAACCTTCTTCTATCGTTCTTGGCTAGATGGTGTTTCATTTGGAAGTTCAAGTGGGTATCAATTCTTTTTTGCTCACTTAAGAATGGGCTTGTATAATGGAGAAACGGCTAGATCTTTATAAGGGGCTAAGGGAGATCCTTTTGTTAACACCCTTGGTGAGAATGATAAATTCCAGGTCATGGTTTCCTAAACCCCATCTCCACCACCCTCATATCAATCATCACCACAATCGCTTTGAACTCTACTAAGGCGCTAAAGAGAATTTAAATGATTTTCACTCACTTAAAAATTGGATTAAGTTGCCAGAGGTATTCTTTGCCAGTGGTATTCTCAAAATATAATCTGTAATTAAAGAAGAAATCATCACTTTACTTATTATTGTTTTGCTTTGAAGAAAATTACTTTGCTACAAAATTAACTTCTAATTCATAAGAATTGACATAGGGTTTGGCGTCACATGGTGTGTTATTGAATTATTCCTTTTGAACTTTGTTCTTGACTCATGAAATCCTAAGATTGATCTTGTAATTTCTTTAGTCCTTGCACATCTTCATTTATGAGACTCAAATGAACATTTTTTTCGTTTACTAATTCATTATACATATTTAGGTCTTTTCTTGTTTTTCTTCATTTATTATCATACATTACTGATATCACCAATTGTAATTCTAGCAACTAGAGAGTCCTTTTAGAGTAATTTGATTTGAGCAAAATGTATATATATATGAGAAGCCATTTGAAAGCACATTGATTTCGTTATAAGTCTCAAAACTAACATTTCTTGTGTTTTCTCCATGTTTGACAAAAAACTTAAATTGATCTCTCTAATGACATTAACTATTTATTTTTTGCATATATTATTCCACTTGCGAGTATCTCTATTTTGATGTTCAATTAATTCTAAAATTATGTGTTTTCTTATGTTATTTTTTCTTTTCTCATATGAAGGAATCTCATGGAATTTTGAAGCGTGTTTTTCCAATTTTAATTTTTTAAAAGAAACCAGTTAAAAAAGTTAACACGTTTCCTTGAAAAAAAATTTGTGGAGGAGAACCCGCCATTTGGATTTGGAATCTAACGGTACGGTTACCTAATCTTTTCACTTATCCTAACAGTTAGCAAACAGTAATGGCGGCCCATTTACGCACTCCATGTCCCCACGTCTAAGCACTTATTTCCAGACTGCAAATCTCTTTTTGCTAAAGGAGATGTTTCATGTCGGATGGGACTTAAACTTTCGACTTTCCCTATTACAATCAAATATGAATGTCAAGAGGCATAGTTTCCCTTTCTTATCATTTTCCCTTCATTTCAAAGAAGTGCTTTGTTAGGGGCTATAGTTTTCGACTCAAGCAGAGTACATGATTCCAAATTCCGAACTTCATTTGATGACGAATTGCAATGTTTGACCAGCGTTGACTGGTAGATAACATCAGGGTGTTGTTGTTCTGGAAAAGATGTCCTTGTAATGGATTTGTGGCAAAGTGTGTTACTTCAATAATCGATGTACCTCGCCCCCACCGTTGCTTCAAAATTTTAAACCTTTTTTCCGCAATGACGACACCTCCATTAATTTGGACAATGATACTCTTCCCCATCAGAACATTCACACAAGCATGTGCAGAATCATTATAGAAGGGAAAATTCTTCAAAAAGACCTACACCTATTACACATGAACCAATTCAATTTTAAATATTTCAATTTTACTAATATTTTTTAGGCCTTGAGAATTTTGCTAATTGAATTATAAATCTCTTGACGATTTTTCAATTGAGTTCATTTGGCCAATTTTAATTAGATTATCGATGACATAAATACCAATCATTTTACATGATGACAAGGTAAACAATTTTGTAATTTTTAATAAAATATTTATTTTTTCTTTTTTATTTTTCTTGGTTTTTTTTTTCCTCACCAACAATCCTCGCCCACCATGAAGGCTTCACTCAAGGCCATCACCTTGTCAATTGCAGGCGAGGGTGCAAAGGCCCTTGCCAGATCTAGGTGAGGACTGCCCCTAGCCAACGAGACCACAAAGCCAAAATAGATTCAACAAGCAAATTGTCAGAAAGTTATAAAAGTTGTCCACTTTAAGAAATAGCAAATGAAAAAAAAAATATATAAAAAATTACAAAAGTTGTCCATTTCCGTGCTAGCGATGCCACGTAAGAAAATTGACCAAATGAACTCAACAAACAAATTGTCAAAAAATTATAAAACTCAATTGATAAAATTAAAAGGTTTATAATTAAATTGACCAAAGTGTAATGGATTTAAGACTTTATAAACAATTTTCTCCCACTATAGAAAGAGATCACATAAATAACTAAAGCCAAAAGCAAAGCATATACCAATTGATAATAAAATATATAACGACACCAATGATTCCACAATTGTCAGATCATTGTTACTCTTATCAGCTCTGATCCCATCAAGCGGCCATCTCATATTGTAATTCCACACTCAACAACTCTCGAACCGTGCCTACTCGCATCGAGAGCTCCCAGCAATTTAGCGCACGAAACTTCAATCGCAAATACCATCAAACGAATCTGGTAGGAGAGTTTATATGTCTAGAGTATACTACTCCACGTTCTCGCATAAGACGCGTGTTACGAACGGATGCAATCCGCGACAAGATTAATGCTGATGTCGCGGTCAAAAAAGTGCTACACGATAAGGCGCAACGATTACCATTGAGTTAAAGCCTTGATTAGCTAAAAGAAACGATATAAAGACCCGCAATGATTCGGCATTCATAGCGAGAAAGGGAGACGCGGATCGATCCGAAACGACCTGTCTCCTATTTTTGGTGGAGGGTTGTGTAAAAAGTTGGGGTGGGGATGGCAAGACGTCACTCCATGAATGGATGGATCGAAGGTTATCCCCTTGACGTCCGCACGATTGCCCAAATTGGCCAAGTGGAGGCCTAGGCTGGAACCCTGACTCATCCCAATCCTTCGACATTTAGAGTATGCATCGATCCACGTGAGACCTTCATAGAATGTACCAGGCTCTCTAATTTTAACACAAGCTAATACATTCGACATATCCTAATGACCAACATACAGTCATGTATAATTGCTCCTAGAACATAACTTCTTGGTATAGGTAAGGGTCAGAAGAAATTTTCTCTGCTATATGTCTATGCTTTTATCTAATGTCTAGAGTCAAATTTTCTTTGCAGCAAATTCAGCGTTTCTTACTTAAATACTAAATTCAATATGCTAGTATCGCAAATTTTTTTTTCTCACTTCTTCTTGATTAATAATTGGGATAAATGCACCGGAAGTCCTAAAACTTATTGCAAAAGTATAATCAAGTTTTACAACTTTTAAAATGTGCAATTAACGGAAGGATTTAATTAAAACAATTTGACAAATTTTATGACTCAATTATATTTCTTGAAAGTTTTAGTACTCCGTTATACTTTCGTGACAAGTTTTGGTGCTTTCAATACACTTGCCCCTCAATTATTTTGACTAAATCATTCTTTTCTAAATGGCCAAATGATTGTATAAAGTGTTGTAAATTAATTATTTTCTTTAATTTTTCACTCAAGTAGAAATGTAGGCTACACCCTATTTAGTATGACCCTTTCTAAGTATCTAAGATTGCTATGTCAATGAAAACATATTTATATATAACATCAATATATAATTAATGCGGATTAAGGCATGTCTACATAGGAAATCAATATAATCAATCTCTTGCAACAAAACAACGATAATAAGAAGGAAAATCAATATTATTCCTAGGCAAGGGTCAACCTCCCCGATCGAGACCGACCTCACCATGGCCAAGGCAAGGCTTGTCAGGGCTCACCAGACCTTGCCCTCGCCCTCGCCCTCACCCAAGCGAGGCCTAGCGAGGCGTGGCAAGGCTGCTCTAGCCTAGGCAAGGGTCAACCTCGCCGAGATCTAGCAAGAGGGGCCTTGCCCGGCCATGCAAATGCGACCGTGCCAGCCATGGCTGTGAGCGGTGGCTAGTGATGGCCACTAAAAAAGGAAAGGAAGAGAAAGGGGGAATGGAAAAAATTCAATAAATTCAAAAATTATTAAAACATTATTTAAAATATCAATATCAATGTTGATCACACCACATCAGCTTGCCGACATGCACATCAGTAATTTTCAGCCTAAATTAGTCAGATGAATTAAATTGGTATCAATGTGAAAATGTTTAAAACTAAATTAGTCCAATTAAAAGGTTTAAAACTGAATTGGTACAAATGCTATAAGTTTAAAACTTTTTTAGTACTTTTCCATTAAAGGCATGGACAACAAGGTACGTTATCGTACTCAATTATTGAAAATACAAACATCACTTACTTTACGACATGGTTGTGTGTGATTAAATTACCTTAGGACAATGTTTGACATGCACTTTGCCAAGTTGTGGCCCTCATATAACAAAACATATGTTGATTAGTGACTTATGTTGTCCCCTAATTACTTCCTTTCACATTGATTAAATATATCATTATAGGTGTATCTAATTGATATTTGTACAGCTAAGCTACATGTGAATGTGATTTGCAGAATTGATATTCCAAATGGCATAGCAAATTATAAGTATGCATCTAAATAAGTGAAACACGGTGGATAAATATAATATTATTTCATTTGATATATCAATTACGTCAATCAATTTTAGTATAATTAGCACATAAAAATCCTTTTATCTAAATTCCATTTAGGCAATGTTAACTTAAGTTCAACGGGAGTGGTTACGTGATCATAAGTGACTTTTGAGTCCTAGAAAGTGCTGAATCTTTATACCATGATAAGGTGCTGGCCCATGGGCCAAAAAAAAATTAAAAAGATAAGGTGCTGGCGTCACGTATGGGCGCGCATTCACCTACTACATCAAGTCACTGGCAATTATTAGGCGAGATCATCATCTCCATTTGCAATATTAAAAGATATTGTGGCCATCAATGTAACCGATACTTTAAATGATGTGATAAGTTCATATCTATTGCACCACATAATTAACATGAAAATTATCTAAAGAATCATAAATTTATCTTGTAGTAATGAATTTATTCCTAAACTTACCAATTTTAACTAATGTAGTCCTAAACATTTTGACCTTTATATCAGCTTAGGTTAAAATTGCTGACATGACGGTTCTATTAATGCCTGGCCAATTGTTGAGATGGACAATCTCATATGAAATGATGTCGTTTTGCATCGAACCAAGAATATTTGAAAATTGTTCTTTCTTTTCTTTTCTTTACAATATTTTTTGCTTTTTATTTTTCCCATTATATTGTTAATCTTTATCCCCTACCAGTCACAAGTGAGGGTCATAGCCCTTGCGATCTAGGCAAAAGCCACCAACCACGAGCTAAGGTAAACCTTGCCAAATCCAACGAAGCCGTAATGCCCTTACAAGGGGTGGCCAACGCCAAGGTTGCCCTTGCCCTTGCCCTTGGCCGATGATCTTCACAAACTATTGCCCAAACTCTAATGATCGACGAACAAAAAAGATGAATAATACATTAAAAAAAAAAAGAATCAAAGAATTCATAAAAAGAAAAATTGCAAAATGGCATCATGTCATTTAAGATTGTCTACGTCAATTGCCAACTATTCTACATAGGACATTTGGTGCTGACTAGACTGTCACGTCAACAATTTCCAATTTAAATTGACCTGATAAATTATATTTAAAAATTACTAAAAGGTTTAGGATTACATTCGGTAAATTGAAAAGTTTAGGACTTAATTGGCCACCATACAATAGGTTTATAATTTTTGGACAACTCTCTTCAATCGACCACGATCATAAATCATTATGTATTGTAGCATAGCTTTTGCCTCCCATCTCCTCTATAAATTGCAAGGCCAACGTGAACATGATTTCCACAACATAGCCTTATTTGTTTTCAGCTTCGAAATCTTCCATTTGAATATCTTCGGTTTCTGAGAGGAAGAGAGTGGGAAAATGGCCATCTTCACGACTGAAAATCCCTGGGTGCTTATTTTTGGAGTTCTAGGTACTTTGCACACGGTATCCAACTGTTTTCTAGTTACTATCGAACAACAACCGATGACTTTGTTTTGACGAGTTTGTCAACCTTTGGATTGTTGTTGTCGTAGGTAATATCATATCCATCGTGGTCTTTTTGGCCCCAGTGTAAGTTTTTAACTCTTTCTTATATTAAACTCTTTCTCACTCCATGCACACTGACAAATATAAGGTTTAGGACTTATTTATTCTTCTTTGGCAGGCCAACGTTCTGTAGGATATGCAGGAAGAAGTCAACTGAAGGGTTTGAATCAGTTCCATACGTGGTTTCTTTGTTCAGCGCTATGCTTTGGCTGTACTATGCATCCCTCAAGTCTGAGTCCAGCGCTTTCCTGCTTATCACGGTCAACTCGGTCGGATGTGCTGTAGAGACGATCTACATCGCTCTCTACCTCACGTATGCTCCTAAACAAGCCAGGGTACGTAGCTACAGCGTTGTTTGCAAAGAACACACCTAATGTATTCTAATTGTTGGAGAGTGGATGCGCAGATGATGACACTGAGGCTGCTGTTGCTGAATTTCGGAGGGTATTGTTCCATTCTTCTTCTGTCCCACTTCTTGACGGAGGGATCGGCGAGGGTCCAACTTGTTGGGTGGATTTGCGTTGCGCTCTCTGTTGCAGTCTTTGCTGCTCCGCTAAGCGTCATTGTAATTTACTTCTATGTGACTCCTTTCTTTTTTCCTGCATGAGAACGCATGTCTTGCATATTAATGTGGCACACAAATTGTACGTACGTGAGTTTACATTTGTGTGTGCAGAGAATGGTGATATGCACCAAGAGCGTGGAGTTCATGCCCTTCTCTTTATCGTTGTTCCTCTTGCTCAGTGCTGTGACATGGCTCCTGTATGGCCTATTCCTCAAGGACTTGTATGTTGCGGTATGCATTGCTCATCTACTTGTTAAAATCAAGATGGCGAGCTGTGGCAATATTACCTTTGTTCCCCTGAATGAACAATATTAATATGTGTACGTGCATACATAGGGTCCAAACGTGCTAGGAGTCATCTTTGGAGCGCTTCAGATGGCGCTGCATGCCATATACAGGAAGAGAAATAAAGTTGTGACGGAGGAGGAGAAGAATGATACCAGTGTTGGAAAGCTGAGCTCTGATATACAAAGTTGCAAAGGGCGTGACTTCATCATCTTTATTGAAGATTCTGATAAAGGACCAGTGGCCACTCCATCTCAAGTTTGACAGGCGTCTAAGTTACTGATATGCCCGATGAGACTGCAGCTCCTAGATGGCATACTCATTGCTTCTTCTATGTGGGGGTGGTGTTGTTTGTGAATGTTCAACTTGTTTCTCCTGATGGCACGATTATCAAATGCATTACTCTTCCAGGAACAGATTCAGCTACTCTCCGTTCTTTGCTGATTGATTGATGGCAACTTGCCAAACAGTAACAATTTCTATTCTTTTGTTTCCAGGTAAATTTGAAATAGAAATTCGTTTGGTAAAACTTTTATTCCTGGGAACAAATTTCTATTTTTTTTTATTTTATTTCCAGAAGTAAATTTGGAACAAAATTGAGAAGTAAAAAAAAGTTGATTTTTTTTGTTCCTAGAAACAATTTCAAAATCAAGCCAACCCATTTTTTTTTTCTTTTCTCTTCTTTCTTCTTGTTCTTCTTCCCTCTAATCAGAAATTGTTCACAGGTATAGAAGCATTATCAAACGACCTTTACTAGGCCATGAGGTCTGTCTGCTCATTAAACATTTTTTTCCCTTTGAAATCCAGCTAATTAGGACCATGAGCTAAGACCCGAGACACTTGGGGAGACCTCTTTACATTCATTGAGTAAATCCGCGTCTACATCGGAATATCATTGTGGTCACGCAATGCGTGCCCCGAGATGACATTCTAAGTCCTTACTCTCTGATTCCAATTTGGGAGAAGTTTGCTCAAGAGGGTAATAAACTCACCAAGGATTAGCACGTACCATTAGCTCAGATTTAACCAGACCGTCAACCCAGTTACTACACAAAATCATAGTTAAAAAGTACTCCCAACACACCATAGATATCCCTGATACTCAACTGAGAGATCAGAGGAGCTTCCCCCTAAAGGGAAGTGAACAGTAAGTAGTTCCTCAATCAGACTGACAATAAAAGAATTGAGTCACAGCAAAATGTTTCTTCTGTCAAGCGGGATCAACAGTTGATTCTCATCCTACAAACATGAAGGACTTTAACGCTAGCAATTTCACCTATGAGGAAGCTCTCTTTTCTACAACCAATGAGCATGCACTTGGCATTAGAATACACTATTGCGGTAGTTGAAACAATTTTTACAGTATTGCATTTGCCTCTCACTGTATCAGATTCTTTCAAGGCTCTTTGGAAAAGTAAATAGCTGCATTTGTGAATTTGCTACATTTTTCAAGAAAATTTAGAGAACAGCCTCGAGATGAAAATTTGGAATGTTCTCAGGCTAGCTAAGTGATGCCCAATCTGGATATGGGCACTCATAGACCCATCTGGGTCCACAGTATAGCACGCAGTGCAGCCATAATCCCTCCTCACTCCCATCATATCTGCATTTTGCAGAACTCAGAAAATCAAATCTTTGGTTCTCTATCGTACACGCAAGCAAGGGCGTACAAGCAGAATATGAGTAAAAGACAAGTGCCCAAGATGGGACAAAGGAGGAACACTCACCCTTGGAGCTAAATTCGGACAATTCGTGCACATAGGGTCAGTACTAACTTCAATGCAAGGCTCTTCTTCCTTATCATTCTGCCCAATATCAGAAACACTGGATTCTGATGACAAACCGGCAGCTTTATCAGCAACCATTCTTTCAGCTGAATGATTGGTCCTTTGTTTAGAAAGGTAAAGCACGCCATTGGCAATTGGATGGCCTCTAAACTGCAAATGGACTCATATCTGCACGTAAAGAGCAGGGTTGAGAGAAGAAAGTACTGCAAGTACTAGCACATATCAAATAAACCTCACAAATTAAAAGGTTTAAAAAACAGGCTGACTTAACCAAATGCAGAGAGGTATATAATAAGCAGGACCTGAAAGTATGTTATAAAATGAGCAGGACAGGGTTTATGGAGAGACAAAAGTGCAGAAAAGAAATTGCACATGGCTCAAAAAGTTAACAGTAAATGCAATGTCCTTCCTGTATGTGTGGGTACATCTATGCATGCAATTGACCTGGGCTACATTAAGGAAAAACACTTAAGGAAGGTTCACTGCTTGTGGAATAGAAAAGAGGAGGTATCAGACTCTCAGCATGGTATTTGCATCCTTTAGCATCATATTGCCTTACCTGATGAGTTCTTCCAGTGACTGGTTCACAGAGAACAATGCCATGGTGCTGATCCTTGTGAACTTTGTACAAGCGGCATTTCCTTTCAAAAGGGCAGTATCACAAGTCACCTGCCTATACAAAGAGAAGTTTTTGACCAGACTAATGGCATTAAGCACATTATTACAATCAGTGCCGGTGCTATAATGTACTGGTTGAAATTAAGACACAACTATGAAACAGTCAGGCAGATGTATTTTAAATGTAGAAGGAAAAGAAAGCTTCAAGAGCGGTCGTACATTGCGACACACCATGCCACGTGTTCCTTAGAGATCAAAAAGCCTTTATATGACGACTCAATCCGTCACATCCAAATCACGTGCTATTGCGTCAAAAGGAGCTCGTAAAGTGAGACAGCATATGTGCTAATGAATAGGGAAACTGTGGCTTCTTGCTTTTGGCTGGCAGTACTTAGATTTGCTGATTCATATACCAAGGCTCACAGATTTTGCATCAGCCAGCACTATGTCAGAAGCTCGAAACTCTTAACTTCTGACGAATTTAGTTCGGATTACCGTTACATATTACTTTTCAATTCCATTTCAAACAGTGTCTCGTGCATCACCAAGATAAACAGTCCACAGTGGCTCATAAGTATATGAATGTTCCTAAAAAGTATTGAGAGGCCATCATAAAAGGAAATCTACAGAAACTATATAGTTATTTTTACACACCTCTGTAAGAATGTTAAGAAAGGGCATTAGCTTCATTTATAGCACTCTGATAACATTCAAAATTGCATCTCATAATGAATTTACATTGGTTAGCCACGAAAACCTTCCTCTATGAAGGAAAGAAAGCAACAGGAAAGAAAGGAGAAGAAATCAATACACGAGGAAGGCATGACATAATTTTCATTGAAAAGCATCATCAGAAAGCCATCATTTCTAGACCCTTCTCCAACACGCAGATGCTCAGTTTCATTTCCATGATCTCACGTAATACAGTGATTGATATAAATTTAAACTCAGAAAAAGGTTGAAATAACAAAGTTTGGAGCGGATACTCACCTCTGCTGTGCTCCTGCCTTCTGGAACATTGTAATTGAGGTCGACATTGACCTCCAGCTAACAAGAAACCGTAGAAAACATAAATCAGATGAGAACTAATAAGAAGTTCTCCCAACGGGCGACCCTTGGGGCAAAAACCTCGAACAATCAGAACATCGAGTACATCATGGCGGACCGAGTCATATGGAAGAGGTATTGCACGCCCAAGAAGGAATACCTGGTTCAATGGAAGGGCGTTCTAGAGAGAGAAGCGAGTTGGAAACCGTCCGAGACTCTTTATGGTTCAAGAAAACATCAGCGTATTCCATGCCAAAGAGCGACAAGGCGTGGCGTCATCCGAATAGATGGGGAGATCATGGCCCAAGGACGAGCATGATCCAAGACGTCCAAATGAAGGGTCATGTCCCACACAAGGACTAGCCCACAAGCACCCACAAACGACCCATGAGCAATAGAGCCATGGCAGACATCCCTTGAGTTCGCCCATGGCCTAGGGCCTCTTGAGCTTATGGTGCAACCTTATAATGATTGTATATATTCAAATACAACCGTTGGATCAAAGAGGGATCAACAGCTAGAATCAGCCGATACTTGTATAAACAAGGGACCCTTTCCCCTCACTTGTACACTCTTGTTTACAAGCTAATACAATTTGAGTTTCACTCTCATACTCTGTTCTTGTGAGCTGCGTACGTGTAAGGCTAACTTAGGATCAAATCTAAGGCCACAAAGATAGGAATCATCGGAATCAATCAACCCGTGACACGTGCATGCAGGTTTTTACAATGAAGTAGATAGTGATGGGCTTTGGAGGGTTTTGTTCCTTTCTTCTCATCCTTTTAATTAACAAAAGGATCAACCAGGGTCCAACTGGATTCTCCATCATCGTTTTCACAGTTCCTTTAAGTGTGGTGAATAATTGGAAAAAACTCTTGATTTCTTACCTTTTACTTTTCCCTAGTTATACTTTCCTTCGTGCACTGCTGAGTTATGTGAGACAAGTTTTGCATGACATTTATTTTCGACGAATATTGCACAGAGAACAGTGATACGCACCAAAAGCGTAGAGTTCATGCCCTTCTCTCTCTCTCTCTCATTTTTCCTCACGCTCAGCGCTGTAACTTGGCTCCTATATGGTATATCTCTCAAGGATATCCACGTCACCGTACGCATCGACTTTCAACAAATACTAGAAATTATACTAAAAAGAGTTTTCTATTACCCAAAGAAAAAAGTCTGTCATGGAGACTACGGTTTAGATATCGCTTTATTTCTCATATACAATCATTAACATATGTATGATCATTTACATAGGTTCCAAACGTATTGGGGTTTATCCTTGGAGTGCTTCAGATGGGACTCTATCTGATATATAGGAAGAGGAATGTGATGGTTTTGGAGGAACCCGATGATTTCGGTGGTGCAAGGCCGATTGCCGATACTTAAAGTCGCAATATCGCCTCTAACGATAGCATCATCGACGTTGATGAGATCAAGGAGAGGAAAAAGACGATGTATACGAGGGTGAGATAAGCTTGGAAGCTTCCAATAATGGACCAGTTGCAAATAGTTCATGTGAAGTTTGACCCAGGTTAAGTCGCAGCATATGTCTCTGCTGTTGTCTTTCGAGTAGCTAGTAAGCTAATTTAGTTCTTTCTTCTATGTTGTTAATGCACGTCATAACTTGTATATGCAAGTGGAGATTAACACCACGTGCATAAGTGCTCTAGAATTGCAATGTCTTTTCTAGTAATTAAAATCTTCCTTGTCTCGTTCCTGTCGTAAATGAACTCATTCTACTATCTCTTTGATCCATATTTCTGAAAGAGAAATGACAAGTTTGCCGTGATTCACATATGAAGATCATGATTCGTGACCTAAATCGAAATTGGCCGTGAAAGATGCCTGTCGTGATCTACCTCCTTTAAAAGCCAGAAGCCCACCGTTCGGAAAGCTAAAAACAACC